>SZWC01003133.1:114547-141006 GCA_023375785.1 Penium margaritaceum | reverse complement strand
GGGGGGGGGGGGGGGGGCGTTCTGTTGTGCATCCACAGCTGGCGCAAATTGGAGCACAAGGGGGGAATGTTAGAATCTGGCCTAGTCTGTGCCCAAACTCGTGCCAACCTGGCCCAGTTTTGGGCGCATACTTCCAGTTTCCGAAAGTGGCATACTTGGTGTCGAGCCACACAAAAGAGAAGCACGGAAGACGATGCTGGATTGGGGACGGACGAGCAGTTGAGCGAGAAGCTGCTCTCGATCCAACGGCTGATGTGACACATAGCCAAGGACCATCGGACAGACCAAGCATGCGAGCAGGGCTCCGCTGGGTGTCCGGCTGATGGAAGGAGGAAGCGGATATGAAGACGTGTCGGCCATGAAGACGCCGGTGTACTAGAGAAGGATGGACCGGGTAGAACTTCTAAATGGTGCGATAGATCAATCGCAGTCGCCCGGTGACTGAGGGACAAGCTTCAGCTTCGCCGTCTGAAGATCGACGAACCACGGAGGAAATTGAGACTGTGATTTATGTCTGCCGTCGACTAACCAAGGATGCTGGGCATTAGCCAACCTCAGATGCACAGCCGGGTGTTTACGACCTTTGTATTTCTGCTGCTAGTCTTAGTCAAGTCGCGTGCAGCGCACACTACAAATAGTCACCGTCTTAGGAAAATTAGTGCTTCATCTGTACTTCACTGTTTCAGAAATGCAGCATATCGTTGGATTCAGCAAGAGACAAGCCGTGTACCTATGCAGTGTGTGAATATCTTGACAAGTGTATAAGACAGATTACTCTGTTGAACTGTACAGTAGTTGTCTGCCGTGTGTACCACGCAGAGTTTGAGTGTACAAGTTCAATGTGGAGTGTTCACCTGAGACACCTGAGATTCTAAGAGGCCTTCATTTCTAACATTTGGGATCAGAGCAGGGGGTGCCTTACCAGGTCAACTCCACTGTGGCATTGCAGCATGGCGGCGGGCGCCATGCCAAGTGATCATTTCAGAATCCCTATTTTCAGTGGGGAGGACTACCACACTTTTTCATTCAACATGAAGATGGTGTTCCTCAACAAGGGGCTCTATGGAGTGGTTTCCAATCCTCCCACATAAGTTCTAGGGGTAAACCCCACTGCTGAGGAATTTTTGACATGGCAACGGCGCTGTGATCAAGCCTTCTCCTTACTTGCCATGCAACTGGAGGAACGTCTAAATTTTCTGATCCGCGACAACAACGACACCTCATGTCCCAGCAAAGCTTGGAGAGCCCTGAAGAAGCGCTATCAAAAAGTGAATGAACATGAGCTTGGGCATCTTCTAAATGAGTTTCACACTCACACAATGGAGGAAGATACAAAACTGGAGGACCACACATCCCATTTCAAAGATCTCTCAAGTTGCATTACTGCCTTGGGAGAACCGATCTCTGATCGAGTCCTGATTCAGACATTTTTTTGTGGACTTCCTCCCAGATTCAACAACACCATTGAACGACTAAAAGATGTCAACAAGGCTCGCATCAATGACACCGACAAGCTCGCAGTGATGGGCACTGTCGTTGGCAATTTTCAGTTGGCCATTGACGCAATTGGTGCTGCTCTCCCTACAGCTGCCCCAGCTATTCAAGCACGGCAGCACCAGCCGCAGCTGCAGTTGTTGCGGCAGCTTTACCAATGTCACTGTCTCTGGAATACGCCATCCAATAGCTCATGCATTTTAAGGATGAGTACATCAAGGCAAATGGTGGAGACATAGACCTTTCGGCCAAGTATCAAGGTGGAGCAGGCCAACGCCGCACAGAAAAGTTCCGCTCCTACGGAAATGGCACCCAAAGCCAAGGCCAACTCATGGTGCAACCACACCAACAATCACAAGGGCAGACCATGACAAGAATACCAAGGCCCTACGTTCACCCTGATGAACGACAATGTTGGCGCTGTCATCGCAAAGGACATGTGCAAGCTGACTGCCCCATGTGACAAGGACAGAAACTACGTGGCTCACAAAACCAACAGCAGCAATATCCCAACCAAGTCATGTTTTCCATGAGTTCACATCCTGCTGCTGCCATTGTTTCAGACCTTTTCTCTAACTTCTCTGCTCTTCTTACGGTCTTCACAGGATCAGCATCAACATACTCAGATAATTCTTCGGACGTCATTCCACAACAAGATTTGTTGATGCCCGATCCCCTGATTAAAGAAGACGAAGAATAACATGACCCTTCACCACCAGAAAGACTGGTTGTGGCAGAAGAAGAAGATTACAAGAGCACTCCAGACAGCCCCATCTATGAAGAGCTTGCAATGTGCTCCGTCGACAGCTCCTTGATTCTAACTGCTTGTGTTTGGGCCTGGATCATCGACTCTGGATGTACCAAGCATATGACCAGCCGCAGAGAATGGTTTACAACTTCTGCTCCTTTCTGAACTGCTCGAGGAGTTCGTAATGGAGATGGTCGCATGATTCCTGCCCATGTCATTGGGACTGTCAAAGTTGCCATCGATCTGAAAGGACAATCAGCCTCTCGCACTTTTGACAACATACTCCATGTGCCAGATCGTGCAGCCAACCTGCTCTCCGTCAGACGCATTAAGGACAAAGGCTACAACGTGGTCTTCGACGTTGAGAAAAACTGCAAAATCTATGACGTCAACGGCCAACTGGCTGCTGTCGCAAAGCGCACAAGGAACCTCACTGTGCTTGAGACTCACGACACTCCTGAGATTTACGAGAGCACTTCGATTTGCAACTTGAATCACTGAAAACGATTAAGTATAGAGTACGCTAGACCCAAAACAATGACAGCCATCACAAGGGTTTCGACACTAAGTGTCGAGACCCGACAGGAAAGAGGGGCAGGAAGCGAAGCACGAGTTTTGTGCTTTGCTCCTCGCTCGGCCGGGCAGCGAGGCCTGCCGGCCGAGCGAGCTCGCCCTTGCTAATCGAGGGCAAAACTCGCTCCTAGACCGATTTCTCGGTCCACTGCCCCTCGAGAGCAAACCTGGGCTACGTCATGCAAAGTCAAAGGTCTAATCAAGGTCTATCTCCTAACTCATCAAGTATGTCACTTCTTAGGATAGGTCTAATCTGGGTTTAGTAGCATCAAGTAGTCCAAGTGAGAGAATGTCGCATGGGCATGCGACTGAGCTGGAGGCGAGCCACGTGAGTCACGAGCTGCAACATAAAACGGTTGCTGCGTCTGGAGCGTGTGAAGCCCGCTCTCATCATGCGCCGTCTCCCATCTCATGTCCGGCATGCCCTGCGCAGTCACATCCACACACAGGAATATATATACACGGATTAACATGCCCCCTTGGATATGAGTGCCGTAGGCATGCAGCCGAGTTGGGTAAGTTGAGTGGTAAGATTTGAGGAGGGTAGGGCTTTGGTGAGGAAGTCTGCCAACTGAGCGTCGCCCGCAATACGACACACTTGAACAGCCCCCGCTTCAACTGCTTCTCGCACGAAGTGATGCTCAACGCTGATATGTTTAGTGCGTGGATGCAGTACACCGTCATTTGCTGCAATCCGTTGTGCTGCTGAACTGTCAGTGTACAGGGGTATGGCATGCACAGTCAGACCCAATTCTTCAAGCAGCCGGCCCAGCCATATGGCTTCACACGCAGCCTCACCCAGAGCAATGCATTCAGCCTCAGCCACACTTTGTGCTACACACGACTGTTTAGCACTCCTCCATGACACGGCCATGCCCCACACACGAAAGACATACCCCCCCCGACTGCGTGCAACGCGATCGCGTGCATAGTCACTGTCACAATACCCGTCCAAAAGTGGTGCTGAAGAGGGAGAGATAACCAGACCGACCTCGGCAGTGTCCAACACATAACACAGCAGTTTCAGCAAGGCCTTGTGATGCATGCTGCAAGGTTTCTGGCTCAACTAGGCCAAGGTGTTGAGAGCACATGCGATGTCAAGTCGTGTTGTGGATGCCAAGTAGGAGAGACTGCCTGTGATCTGTTGATAGAGTATTGGATCACTCTCAGGTCCGTAGTCTGTGGTGCGTGCGTCAAGCAGGTGTGCATAGATGTCCGGGCTCATGGGTGACTGTTGACGTGGTATGTGTTGAACAAGGTGGTGAAACCGTGTAGTCAGATGAGCAACAAAGCGTCCTTGATGCAAGGTCAGTGTGCGTGCGGGTCTGTCTCGTGTGATGGTCATGCCCAAGAAACTATGTGCTTTGCCAAGATCAGTCATGCGATAGTGCGCAGTGATCAATGACTTTGTCTGTGAGATGAGTGAGAGTGAAGGGGAAAGAATCAATAAATCATCCACATAGACAAGCAATGCAATGGGCTCTGTTCTCTGCCACTGCAAGAACAGAGACGGATCAGAGATGCTTTGGGAAAATCCACCAAGTTCAAGTGTGCGCCGAATTTCTTTGTTCCAACACCGGGGTGCTTGTTTCAATCCATACAGTGCTTTCAACAACAGCCAGACACGATCAGTTCCATCCTTGAATCCATCAGGCTGTTTCACATACAGTTCCTCCTCAGAGGACCATTCAAGAAAGCGTTTTTGACATCCATTTGGTGTATTTCCCAATCGTCTCGTTCCGCCACGGCCAGCAAGATGCGGCTGGTGCCGTACTTGCCAACCGGGGCGTACGTGTCGGTAAAATCCTGTCCAGGGATTTGATGAAACCCTTTGGCGACCAGACGAGCCTCGTACTTTTCAATCATACTTGCCAGATTCCTCTTGAGTTTGAACACCCACTTCAGATCAATTGCTTTCCGTCCTGGAGGCAATGGCACAAGTTGATACACATCGTGTTCCAGCAGTGCATTCAACTCATCAACCATGGCTTTCTCCCACTGTGCTGCATCTGGTCGCCCCCTGGCTTCGGTCAGTGTGAGAGGTTCTGCGTCAGTGGAGTCCACAAGGGTAGGCCCAACAGTGTGATAGAACTGTTTATAGTCCACTCGTGCAACATTGCGTGCAGACCGGCGTGCAGGCTCAATGACTGTGGGACGAGACTCGGTGACATTTCCTGTTTGCAGCACTGGTGCCAAGCCAGGTGGTGAGGGGAGTGTGTCTGATGCTGTGCTTGCTAAGTCAGCCGGTGTTAACAGATCTGTGGGGACTGGGGATGTCACAGGTGCACCGTGAGACTGTCGTGCAACAGGCGATGTGTGACGCACGGGACGGGACACAAAGACAGGCACACTCACATACTCCGGGTAGTGGTGTGGAGATGGAATATGCGGAACATGCCGTAAGGTGCGAAACGTCTTGTATGGCATGTGTTCCAGAAAGGATGCATCTCGGCTTTCAACAAAGCAATGATTTGTGACGTCCCAGAATCTCCATGCCTTGGAGGCATGTGACACTCCCACGAACACGCACCATCTGCCACGTGGGCTAAGTTTGTGATCTCTCTGAGTTTGTGCAAACCACACACAAACCATTGTTCCCCAAACCCGTGCCGGTCTCAAGTCTGCCTTGTCTTGAAACCAGCGCTCCCAGGGCGTCACTGATTTAGGCAGTGGACCCTGGGGAATTCGATTCTAAACCCATGTGATATACTTGACAGCTTCTTCCCAAAACCCAAAGGACAGGCCAGACTCCCCAAGCAGAGTGCGCAAGGCGTCTCCCAGTGTTCTATGCCATCTCTCTGCAACCCCATTTTGTTGGGGCGTGTAGGGAGCGGTGGTCTGACGTTCTATGCCTCTTGTTTTGAGTTCAGAGGCAAGAGTTCCAAGGAATTCTCCACCTCTGTCCGTGCGCAGTTTCAACAGTTTTTGATTTGTTTGGCGTTCTGCCAGTGCTATCCATTCGACAATGGCCCGCTGAGCATCAGCTTTCGTTTTCAGCAGGAAAGCCCAGCGAAACCGACTGTAATCGTCAGTCAAGGTCAAGACATATACTGAGCCATACTGTACGGATGGTAGAGGCATGGGCCCAGTGATATCAGCATGCACCAGTGCAAGAGGTGAAGTGCTCTCTCTCTCTGAGGTAGGAAATGTCTGTCTGTGGGATTTTCCTTCATGACACTCAAGACATGCTCCTGGTTTTAGACCATGCTGACAGTCAGTGGGTAGCAGTCCGTATGCAGGAGTGTGCTTCATGAGGTCAGCAACCAGTGACGTGTTGATGTGTGCGAGACGACGGTGAATGAGTTCATTGTGTTTTGCATCGACTATGGTTGTGACGTGTGCTTGTGCTCGGGCTGAGGGGACAGGAGGGAAGAGAGTGATTCTGTACAGCATGTCATCATGCAGTGGTCCGTCAGCAAGCAATGACCCTGCGGCATCAAAGATCATGCATCGTTGCTTTTGCGTTATGGTGGACACATTTGATTGTCGGTCTAGCTGTCCACCCGACAACAGATTCACCTTCAACTTGGGGACATACAGCACACTAGTCAACCACAGCATCCCCCTGGCGCCTGGAGCGCCATGGTCCCCACACCTTCAACAGCAAGTACCTCCCCCGATCCAGTCTTGACCCCATCAACATCATGCGTGGCATACAGTGAGGTGAAAAGCTGACGATGAGGCGACATGTGATGAGACGATGCTGTATCATACAACCACTCATGCATGGGCAGTGTGTGGGATGTGGTGATGTGTGTGTGACCGAGCCGCTGACCTGCTGCCTGTGGTGCTGCTGTCGGCTCGGGCGGCTGCAGCTCTGTGCTGGGGAACCATCCAGCATGCTGAGGCGGTGGTGCTGGCTCCTGCGTCATTGCCATGTCAGCGTACACTCGCTGTGCCCACTCGGGTGCAGGAACTGGCACTGTGGAGTGTGGAGGCAGGAAGTGCACGGGAGGCACAAAGGAAGTGGGCTGCATCATCAGCTGCCCTGTCTGCTGCATCATTGGCTGCTGCATCATCGGCTGCATCATCGGCTGTATCATCGGCTGCATCATCGGTGGTCCAAATGTGGCTGCAGCAGTTGGTGAGAGGCCACGTGGCCCAGAGTGTGTCTGCGCTCCCCAGATGGGAGAAGGGAGTGGTCCCATGGTCGGTGGACACTGCTGCTACTGGTAGGACTGCTGCTGGTACTGCTGCTGCTGTGGGTTCATGATGCGCTGCAGCACAGGACATGCGCGCCAGTAGTGACCGGGCTGATGGCAGTAGTTGCAGGTGCGTGTCCCTGTGTCTCGCCCGCGTCCCCGACCCCTGCCGCCTTGGCCTCCACGACCACCTCCACCACCATATCCTCCCTGTCCGGCCATGGCATGTAAGGCTCCAGGGTCTTCATGTGTGAAGGCTGTGGGAGTGGATGATCCAGCCTCCCGCTCCTCCCCCCGCAGTATGTCCTCGTAGTTCCTCGGTTCTTCCAAAACGGTCGACAGATCGGTGCTTTCAATGTCGGCTACACGAAGATGCCGTAGCAAGTCACGGCAAAACTCCTTGTACGGCTCGCCTAGATGGAGCAGCACCAGATCGAGCCACTCGAGGATGGTGCAAGAGGCACCTAGTCCCAAGATCCGACGCCTGATGTCCATCGCCGCATCCCAATACTCAGCTATAGGAGTGTCAGGCTTCGGATAGAGACGACGAAGCTTATCACGAAGTGTGATAACCAGTGCCATGCCCTGTTCCTCCTTGCGCGTCACCAAGTGCTGCCACGCCTCGGCAGGGCGGGGAGCCCCACTGCGGGGGTTGTTCGGTTCCTCTCCTCTCCCGCCATACCTAAAATGACGAATGGCGTACGACTGGTCATCGGGCAAAGCCCGCGTCAGAGCGTTGAAAGCACGGAGGAGGGTCCGGTCGTCCACCTCCTCTGGCGGTGGGTGGAGGTATAGCTCCTCAAGCCCATGCTCGGCCGCCCATGATAGGAAGACGTCCTTCCATGCAAGGAAGTCGCGTGTTCCAAGGGGTGGCGGTGTCAAATCCTTGTGGAGCGCGATCCTATTCAGATCGCTCCATGTCACTACTGCCGCTGAGGTGGTCGATTGCGTACTCCCATTGCCCCCATTGTCACGACGAGGTGCACCGTCCCTCACGGATCCTTCACCACTCATCGTCATTGAGTTCCTGTGTACGGTCCTGGCTTCTTGGCGCAGGCTCTTAGCACCCCCTCTCCCTTCACTGTTTGCGACTCCTTGCGGGGACCACCGGTGACCGCACGGCCTGTGGTGTCCACCCTTGCCGCCGCTACGTCTTGTTGGTGCCTCCCTTTGGCCTCGCAGGCCCTAGGCACCTCAGGGCACGTCGTCCTAGCTCTGAAGTGCCCTCTCCCCTGCTAGCACTCGTCTCCAATGGCCTAGGCGGTCAAAATCGCGATTTTCCCCTTCGCAGTCGTTTTAGACGTCGCTGGATTTCTCCCCAATCTCACAAGCGCAGGCCGTCGACCTGGCTCTGATACCATGAGATTTACGAGAGCTTCGATTTGTAACTTGAATCACTGAACGATTAAGTATAGAGTACGCTAGACCAAAAACAATGACAGCCATGACAAGGGTTTCGACACTAAGTGTCGAGACCCGACAGGAAAGAGGGGCAGGGAGCGAAGCACGAGTTTCGTGCTTCGCTCCTCGCTCGGCCGGGAAGCGAGGCCTGCCGGCCGAGCGAGCTTGCCCTCGCTAATCGAGGGCAAAACTCGCTCCTAGACCGATTTCTCGGTCCACTGCCCCCTTGAGAGCAAACCTGGGCTACGTCATGCAAATTCAAAGGTCTAATCTAGGTCTATCTCCTAACTCATCAAGTATGTCACTTCTTAGGATAGGTCTAATCTGGGTTTAGTAGCATCAAGTGGTCCAAGTGAGATAATGTCGCATGGGCATGCGACTGAGCTGGAGGCGAGGCACGTGAGTCACGAGCTGCAGCATAAAACGGTTGCTGCGTCTGGAGCGTGTGAAGCCCGCTCTCATCATGCGCCGTCTCCAGTCTTGTGTCCGGCATGCCCTGCGCACTCACATCCACACACAGGAATATATATATATATACACGAATTAACAACTCCTCTACCGCAAACATTCTCTGACACACCAGAGCGTGCTTTCATGGAAACAGTTTTGCCTGATGAAGTTGATTCATCCAGTTCATCCACGCCTCAAGTCACTTAACTCTAGCACCACCGACTAGCTCACATCAGTTTTCAAACTCTTGAAAAAATGGCAAAGGAGGAGATGAATTTGGATCTACCCAAGACACTCACATCTTATGACTCTAGCTCTTCATGCAGTGGGTGTCTCACAGCTAAGCAGCATCAGAAACCATTCAAGAGCTACATCAATCTCAGCACCTCTCGGCCATTAGAACTCGTGCACATGGACCTATGCTACATCAAAGAGCCCTCTTTGTCCAAGAAGAATTACTTCCTGGTCATCTTGAATGACTAAACACACTATGTCTGGGTCAAGGTGCTACGCAATTGCTTCACTAGCTTCTCTTTCCATCTACTGCTTTTAATTCTTATCCGCATCAGCTCCTCATCATCCTCCGACGTTTGCCTCCTCATAAGCCTCACCACCTTTGTCTGCCTCTTCTTCAAGGTATGAACCTCCTCTGCTTCCTCATCTTCCACATCATCTTCATCCATCATTATCTTCAGCATCAATCATCATCTTCCGCAGCGCACGTGATTTCACCTCTACGCCTACCACATCATCAATACGCTACATCATCATCATCTTTGGCTTGGCAATCGGATCCACTCGGTCAAACCGGCAATCTCGCAGTGACCTATACCCACGCCAATCCTTCATCAACGCACGCGGCTTGCACCTGCATCCAGACTTCGTCATCAGCTATTCTCCTCTTTCATCATCAGCTTCTATCAACATCTGTGGCAAGTATAAGGACCTGCAAGTCCCAGCTACCAATATTGCAATGGCCTGCACCCACACAGACAGGAGATTTCTTGTGACGTGATGGCTCTCACCTTCCCCTTGTTGTAGCTCTCCTCCTCTATCCATCAGCGAACGTGGTTTTGTCCCTGCATCCAATTCCGCATCAATCCGCCGCTGTCTATCATCATCTCTATCAATCTCCGCTTGGAAATTGGATCCGTCCGGTCAAACCGCCATTCTTGCGGGGACTTGTGCCCACGCCATCTTCTCATCTGCGCACGTGACTCGCTCCTGCGCTAAATTCATCCTCATCTTCTCATCCGTCTTCATTCGTCATCATCATTTGCCGCTGGCATCAACATCTGTATGAGTCTGCTGCCCAATTCGCAACGGCCTGGACTCAAGTCAGTGGAAAACCCTACATTCATCTCTCCCGCCCCTGGCTACGACAATATCAATACCCCAATCATCGACTACTGGGGCATCAGACACTGCCCATCTTCCTGCTCGCCAGTCTCGAGCCAACAGGTGTAACAAACTGTCCCTTCTCCAGTTCAGAGCTTGGAAAAGTGGGGTTGTTCCTGCCTTTCGGCAAGGACACCAAGGACAAGCTGTAACAGAGCCTCCTCTGTGAGCAGCACAGTGGCAATGCCCTCCTTTCCCCTCCCATTCTCATCACCTCTTACACTTCTCCGGTATCTTCACATGGCTCTCTCCAGGGAGACATGTGTTGAGCTAACCGAAGATGGAAACAATGTTACTGGTTGGGAAACCCATGTGCTTACCTTGGCACAACAGACCTCCATCAGCAAGTACAATATGGCACATCTCCTCACTGGATACTACAAACATCTCCACTTGCCATATCGCCCCATCTCAGACTATGACGATGCATTCTTTCGTGTCTTCAGTCTGCTACGGGATGTCTCCATTCTTCTTATCTACATCACCAATTGAAGACAAAGGGCCAATTGTGGCATCGAATACCAATTGTGCCATCGAATTCTGCAAGAAGCCTGAAGAAAACAATTGATCACGAACACATGCCGCAACAATGATAGCTTTCCAGATCTCACTGAAGGATACGAGTTTTGCGGCACACATCCTCAACCTCCAATGCAGAAGAATGGACACTCCGAGTCTTCTAGACCCTCTACTCTGAACTTCTGCATGGATATGGCATCACCTATACACTCTTGGAATTCTGACCTATCACGGGCCAATAACATCTCACGAAGCCCTCGCTTAGTAGAAAGGATCAAATCAGCCATGAAATCTTGACAGGACTCAAACAATTCCTTGGTTGTAAACTTTATCATTAAGTTGATGAATTACTTGCTGACCTCAGGGAAATATGGAACAATCTACTCATTCACTTTGGAGTTGAATGCTCTCCCATGTGGGGGGACGTGTACTACGACTAACACAAGAGGTCTTCCCTTCAAACCTTGTCAGATTCATGGGGGTTTGGAAATAACTTCTGAAAAGACAAAATTATGTCAGAAATTATCCGAGCTCTCAACAACGGTTAAGGTCCTGGACCTAACCAACTCGACCAACCGCTATCCGACACACTGACCATTGAGACCAAACTGTGAAAGTGTTCCCTAATAATGTGAAAATGTTTCACCCGCATCCGGCTAGCAGAAAGAAGCCACTGCCTAGATCTTTTTTCTTGTTGTGTCCGTATGTACCAAGGATGTTCATTCTCTCAGAGTTTTATCCAGTATTTTTCTATTCCGCGGCTTCACCGGCGTTTCTCTGCTCTTCTCACTCGCTCACTCCTCGCTCACTCCTTGCTCATTGTTCAATATCGTCTCTTGCATTTGGATCTCTTTGCTGCGTCACTCTTGCTCCTCCGCTCAGCTCTACGCCTCCATCCACGACTTTTTCGTTCCCCATACATTCTCTCGTAATGCCTCTGTCTAATTTAACGCTCTACCTCTTCCCATACAACGCCATTATCCATATTTCTGTCTAACACCTTGCATCACCTCACAGCTCTTTGTTTCATTCACATCTCCCTTGTGGTTCTACACACCATATCGCTTCTACCTGCTTCTGCCGTCAATCACTCGGCGCCCTCCATTCTTCTGACAGAAAATGGCCCACTCGAGCTCGCTCGACATTTTGAGTGACTCCAATCACAAGCTTTGCGACCAGCGATGCGACCTTTCTCGAGAAAGTATCGAGGTATGCCCTGCTGCATGACCAAGTCGCACAACAGTGCGGTCCCAACCGTAGGACACTATGTTTGTTGTCATACTTCATGTCTTTCATCAACAAGAATCATTCTCTTCTCTCCATAACTAGTTCCCGAAACTCTTCTATGCCCTCCGGTCACGGTTTTGACCAAGAATGCTTCCGCAACTTTGATGAGGCTTGGATTAGCCTTTTCAAGGCTTTTTGAGCCTAAGGCTTGGTATCAGAGCCAAGTCCGAGGTCCACATGGAGAGTTTGTGCTTGAACCCAGCCCAATTTGTGTGTAACGACTTCGTCCATGTTTTCCAAAGTTACCAAGTGTTTGTCGTAAGCATGTTGAATCCTTCCACAATTGTTTTGACTTCACAAACCGCCTTCATCACTAAGGACAGGGTTCGGTAGACGTAGGTCCAAGAACATATCCGCCGATCGAGACAACGCCGACCATGCGATGAATGTCGTTCGACAGGAGCGACCGCAGCCGGTCGATGATGGTACACCGGTGGACGCTCCGCTTGAGCCAGTCAGCAGCGAGCGTCGGCTATGCCACGCCGTTCACGGCAGCTGATCTGGTGACCCTAGGAGGAGACCTTACGTATGCGTGGGGGGACCACACACGACGGATGCAACTGTTGCAGTCACCGGGGGACGGCGATAGGGGAGAATGGATGGCCTAAATGTCTTCAGAAGTATGAGTGATGGAGTAGCAAAGATTCTTGACTGCCTAAAGCCAAGGAGGGACAACGAACCTCTACCATGCTATATTCGTGAGAAAGGGTGGGAGAACCCTCCAAGAATGTAAGGCACAGAGTCCGGGGGAGGATGGAATCTTCGTTTCTCCCTTCGGTCGAACAAGACTGTGGAACACGATGTTCTCTGGTGGCTAGTGAACAAGGAGCACGCACTAGAAACGACAGTGGATCCACTGCGGACTTCCATCTTATGGCTGGAAAGGCAAGGGTTGGCCGGCGGGGCATGAGATGCAAGTGAATTGGCGGTCGACGAGTGTTGGACCGAAGTGAGGTGCTGGGCATCATCCAGAAAATTGGCATCAACGGCCGACATCAACCATAGCATCAGAATTAAAAGTGTCCACTGTGTGGCGTATCAGCTAGGCGTACCAGCCATGTTTCCGTGGGACGAAGTTTTGGCGGGTCAACCCGGATGACGTAAAAAGAATCGGCAGGGTGAAGCGGCGAGATTTGGCTTCATGGTAGGTGGAATTCATCCATCAATCTTACGGTTGTTGAAAGAGTAAAGGCCCATTCAAGCAAATGGCTAGGATGCCCAGCAGTGGGTTCTGAGGATAATATCTTGCCGGTCCGTCTCGTTAAACAACAAGACTGATGCCCGACCAAGAGAGAAGGTACAAGACTCGTTTTTTTGTACTTCTCTTGACGTTTTTTTGAGTGAGTTAGGATTCCGAACATTGCCTCACAAAATGCTGTAATTTACAAGTGAGTCACCGAGTGAGAGGGGCATTTTCTGACATCGGGTACCTACCAATGGAATGTTTTGTGATGATGTGCTGAGGATTTTGATGGGATTTTCCAGCAGTCACAGGAGCATGTAGACCCAATGAACAGCAATAGGTGTCAACGGATGAACAAGTGCCAAAGCATAACATGAAACAGACAGTATGCGTCAACATTGCCAAGGCAGTAGCAATATGAGTGGCAAACGTGACAGTTGCCACATGGGGCATGAGTGACAGCTGCGCCAATGCAGCGGATCCGGCGTACACGAAATTTTGTGACAGATACAACATGTGTAACGACAGCAACAGATGAGTCTCGCATATTAACATGGAGCGGAAGCGGCGTGACATCATGCAGCAGATTCGGCTTCACCAACAGTTTATCCACGCAATGATGAGGACGCGACAACCAACGCGCGTGATAGGCGTGATGGTTGGAGCAGATGCAGCAAAAGAATGAGACGAGTCTGGCACGTGGCAGGTGCAGCAGTTGAGACGGACAGCAGTACGTGACAACACGTGCGGTAGAGACAAATTCGGACGGCACAACCAACGACCTTGCCCCCCTCCCTTTGTGTTTTTTGATCCTGGCCCCCCTTAGTTTGCACTGGCTGCACTGGTTGCGCAACTAAACTTGCCCCTGGTAGCTCGACTGTGCACCAGGGTGCCTCACCACTTAGGCCTCACTGTGCTCATTCTAGGTCTCTCTCTGCATTTGCTTCTTTAAAGCTTCCGACAGTCTGCCTGTGTCACTAGCCAGACCTTTGCCATTCTGCACCAGACGTGCATTGTCAACGTTGTCTGACTGAGCACAGACACTCTCTCAGTGGCATTCAAGTTAGGAAGTTTCAAAGAACCTTTTCATCGTATCAGAGCAACAAGCCATGGCTTGTTCAGCTGCGCAGCAGAGACACAGTAGCAGCAACAGTGGAAGTGAGCAGCAGCTGCACTTGTCTGCACAGACTCAGTGCTCGGTCTTGATGTGGCATTTCTGGAGGTGCCGCTCAAGCCCGACTGCCTCAAATGAGCCCAAGGGAACATGCATTGGTCTACATATCCCCTGCCCGACTCAAGAGCGCATCGGCCTCTTGAGTTGTTCCACTCAACCTCATGGGACCCCTTCGAGGAGGAAAGATGGTGCTATGTTCTGAGCATCACGGACAATTTCACGCGCATGCGGTGGGTCTTCAGCCTTTGGCATAAGATCGAGGCCACCGGTACGGTGCATCTGTGGCTGGTCATGGATGAGCGCCAGTCGCGCCATAAACTCCACACCTTCCATTCTGATTGTGGAGGTGTGTTCCTTGGGGATATGGAGAGGCATTTTTCCAAGCAGGGCATATTCCACAACCTGTCTGCCCCTACCAATCCCCAGCAGAATCACGTGTCCGAGCGCTGGAAACGCACCATGGAAGATGCGGTCTGCACGATGCACGTTGGGTATGCTCTGCCTGAGTCCTTCGACTTTGAGGGTATGGCTTATATGATCTGGGTCTGAAACGGCATACCCCATGGCCCCCTTCCGAGCAACTGCACCCCATACGAGCTTTGGTTCAGTGGCTGTGCCAATGTTTTGCTCGCTCGAGTTTGGGATTCCCTTGCTTGAGTCTTGATTACTCCTGAACAGCAAGACTTTCTCCCTGCAAACGTCTCTGCGCCTCTGTTGGAGTTGCCCCTTGGTCAAATGCCTGACGGTTTTGAGACCCCGTTAGGCATCGCATTGTCAAGCCCTATGAAGCCCTCCTCTTTGAGCAACTCACAAACCACAACCTGTTGTGAATTCATTCTCTTCTGTGCGTCCATTCTCGTGGCTGTGCTGATTCTCGTCGCCTGGGGGAGTTGGTTGGGCCAGAGGACGTGCCCCGTCCTGCAGTCCCGGTGACTCCTTTGCTGGAACAACCCTCCACCACGACCCCTGACTCACCAGCTCCTCCGGACGGCATCTTTGTGCCCACTGTGTCTGCTCCTACAACCAATGGATCTGCTCCTCCGTTGCCTGCGTCATTGGCTCCTACGTCCCCTTCTTTTGCATCACTTGCGTCAGAGTCCTCTGACACTACGTCTCTAGTGCCTGCGTCAGAGCCCTCTATCCCTACATCTTTAGCGCTTGCGTCGTGTGCATCACACCCCTCTGTCACGGCATAACCAGTGTCTGCGTTGTCACCTAATCATGCGTCACCTGTCTTTGCATCCGAGCCCCCTGTCTCTATGTCTCCATCTCCTGCTTTAGCGTCTCCGTCTGACTGCCTCCCTCTTGCTCACACCTGAGTCCGAGGCTGTTCTTTCCGTGTCTGCAGCGGCACTTCCTCTGTGTCACCCTCCCCAGCCTCGGTCCCTTCAGAGCTGTACTCTCCTTCTTGGGGGGGCGCCTCTGCCATCGCCCAACGCGCAGTGTGCGCAGTGGTGACCCAGGCACCAGGACCCTTGGCCTCGACGTCCTAGGTCTCACTGAGGCTCAACAAATCTATGCTGTTAGTTCAGCCCTGCTCGCACATGAGCGCACGTTGGGGTACGACGCTGCTGAGTCGGTCGTCACTGTCAGACCCTCGTCGGCAGGCTATGCCCTTGTTGCACGCAGTACAAACAAGATGCAGCCTGACCCCAATACACTGCGTGAGGCTTTGGCTGGCCCTGACTCAGAGCACTGGAGCTCATAGACTCGGATCATGCGGATCGCATCCTTCATGGAGGTGTTTTGATATCTATTTGGTGGACTCCATGTCCTTCATAGTTGCTACTATGAGGATTGCCCGAACGCTTGTATATATGGTGACGGGGGCAAACATGTCATCATAATACTCACGTTTGTCTCACGCGTATCCCTTCACCACCAGTTGCACCTTGTCACTCTCCACCTCAATGTCCTTGGTGAGCTTTATTTTGAATACCCACTTGGAGCTGATCACCTTCGCGTCTTTGGGCCAATCCACCAGCTCCCACGTGTCGTTCTCAGCAATGGAAGCGGGCTCAGATTTTATCTATCCATCCCACTGCTTCCTATTGGGCCGTATAATGCCTCTTGCACGGTTGTTGGCTTTGTCGTGGCTGCCATCATGCACTGCATGATGCTAATCTAACGCCTGGTGCCTGGGTCGTATCGCCTAGCTGCTCTCTGCTGCATCTGGTTGCGACGTCGCACCCTCAGTGACACCAGCTGCTGGTCTTTCTGCTGCTCGTCTCTGCATTGCCCTTGTCCTCAAACTCTTCCGTGTTAGCTGCTACCTCATGCGCTCTAGCAGCACTTGCATATGCTGCAACATCTTTTTGCACTTCAGCACCGCTGCTCTCTGAAGATGCGTCGTCAACCTCAGCGTCTGGCAGCTCCTCATCACGTTCCAGGAGTTGGAACCACTCCTACTGTTTTGGAGAGTGCACGAAGTCGATGTGTGTGCTGTTGCTGCAGTAGCTATGCGGCTTGTCAAGCTCAATGTCACTGCTGTGGGTGATCTCCTTCTTGTGCGGGCCATAAAGCCTGAATCCCTTGTGCACACTCTCAAAGCCAAGGAAGAGACAAGGCTCTGCTCGTGGGTCCAGCTTGCTATCGTTACGCTACGCCACGTGCACAAGCACATGCGCCTTTCACTCAAACACCTTCAGGTGCCGCAAACTTGGCTTATGCGTGCTCCACACCTCATGCAGCATCCTCCAACCGCTCTTCTCCTTCACGACTGCTGTTGGAGTCAGGTTCATGGTGTAGCACGCTGTGCGAATTGCTTCCACCCAGAAGCTCCTTGACAGATTTGCGTCCATGAGCATCTTCAGCGCCACGTTGAGGATCATCTGGTTTGCGCGCTCCGCCATGCTATTGGACTATGAGGTGTATGGTGTCTTTCGCTGCCACTCGATGCCCTGCTGCTTCAACCACCCGCTCCAGCCCACGTACTCACCGCCGTTGTCGCTGTGTAGCGCTCTGACCTTGCGTCCAGTTTGCTGCTCCACCGCTGCGACGTACTCCTCCATGCAGTCCAGCACCTAGATTTTCTGCTGAATGAAAAATACATAGAGCTTTCTGCTGCAGTTTTGGATGAAGGTGACAAAGAAACGCGTGCAGCCCTTTGACGACCTCTTGTACGGGCTGCACTCATTGATATGCACGGTGTTAGGGATGACACTCCTGTGAGTTGCAAAAGCCGTGAACGGATGAAGGACGGTCAAGGCTGTGGGTGTCAAAAACCTGTGTGGTGGCAGTTCCAACGTGGCCTGACTGGTCTTCTGTGTTCACGGCTTCTTTTGCAAGTTCTGAGTCTAAGCGTGAGCTTTTTGGTCGCCTCACGCTATGTTTCTGGGAGTTGGACAGAGTTGTGAGACAGTCACTTTTGTGAAGAGATTAACGGTATTTGGCATTAGTTTTTGGACATGAACATGAATGACAAATTGTAGGACTAGTTACAAGCTCTCCAACGCACCAAACCGCGTGTGTTTTGGTTAACCGTAGCTTCCGCTACGTCAGCCAAAGCGCGGCATACCTATTCAGCCACTTAGTTAGCGGCGCGTGTGGTGCCCTCCCGACGAATCACCCTTGCACATCAAGGATCCATCATCAACGACGAGCTGCCAGAATGATTACATCATGCGGAGGGACAAAGTCTCAACATTCTCCCCCTTTTACCTTCCATGCCCACTGCTCCTTCTTGCTCTCACTCATCTTCCGCAGCACGCTTCAGCCCATCATAGCTGGTCATCCCAAGCCCGGCCACGCTTATCGTGTGCCGGTCCACGGGTTACGCTTTGGTCAAGCAATCCGCAAGCATGTTGTGCGTGCTGCAGTGCTGCAGCACCATCTGCCCCTTTTCACCCACGTCCCGTGAATAGTGATAACGCACGTCTATGTGCTTCGTCCTCCTGTGCTGCGTCGGGTTGTTGGTCAGCGAGATGGAGCCAGTGTTCTCTTGCACCACCGTATGCTCCTGCTACGGCACACCCAGCTCCCCCAGCAACTTGCGGAGCTACACTGCCTCCTTGACGGCCTTGGCTAGCGTGATGTACTCTGCTTCCATTATGGAGCTGGCGACGTAGTCTTGCTTCCTACTGCACCATGAGAATGTTGCACCAGCGAGGAAGAACGCATAGCCGGATGTGGACTTCCTCTTGTCCACATCGCTAGCGTAGTCTATATCCGTATAGCAGATCAGACGCAAAGGGTCCGTCCGCCTCTTGCCGTCGAACCTCAACCGCACATGCCGTAGCGCCTGTACATAACGGAGGATGTGCTTGATTGCCTGCTGGTGTTGTGGCCCTCGATTGGGCACATACGTGCTCATTGGGCCCACCGCATAGGCCAAGTCTGGTCGAGTCACCAACATGGCGTACATGAGGCTGCCCACCGCCGATTGGTAGGGCACCCCTGCCATATCCTCCTACTCTTCTTTTGTCTGCGGCGCCATTACCGCACTCAGTTCACAGGTCGTGGAGACCGGACTGCGAACTGGTTTGCAGTCTTCCATGCCGAACCGCTTCAACACCTCGGCCACATATTTGGCTTGTCCTAGCTAAAGCATGGGTGCCCTCCGGTTCCACGTGATGCTCACCCCGAGGTAGTACTCCAGCTCCCCCATGTCCGACATGTGGAATGTGCTGCCCAGCTGCTCTTTGAGCCACTGTAGCCACTGTAGGCTGCATATCCGTCGAGCAAAAAATCAGGTCATCCACGTGGAGTGCAAAAATCTGATGGAGCTGTTTTCCGAGTCGCACATACACGTTGTGATTCGACTCACAGTGCTTGAAGCCAAGTTGTGCCATGAAGCTGTCCATCTGTTGGTACCAGTACCTGGCCAATTGTTTTAGCCTCTACAAGGACTTCCGCAACTTGCACACCTTGTCCTCCGACGTCTCCACCCCCTCTGACACCTCCATATAGATCTCTTTGTCTATGATGCCATTGTGGAAGGCCGTCTTCACGTCCATTTGGTGGAGCTCCATGTGCTTCGCGGCTGCCAATGCAAGGATCGCCCGGATGCTTGTGAACTTGGCAACCAGAGCAAACGTCTCATCGTAGTGCTTGCCCTTACGTTGTACGTATCCCTTCGCCACCAGCCGCGCCTTGTATTTGTCAACCACACCTTCCTTTGTGAACTTGGTCCTAAAGACCCACTTGAGCCGATGACCTTGGCATCTTTCGTCTTGTTAACCAGCTCTCACATGTCATTTCTCGTGATGGAAGCCAGCTCCGACTTGATGGCTGCGTTCCATTGATCCCCTTCGGGCCACGCAAGCGCCTCTTGCACGGTTGTTGGCTCCATTGATGCAGCTTGCATGCACCGTGCCATGCCAATCCATCGTCTGGTACTTGCATCGAAGTGCTTCCTCCCGTTGTGGCGCGATAGCTTTGGTGGCGCCTCGTCACTCTGCTATAATCCTTCTACCTCTGCACGCTTTGGTGATTCATCAACCGGACGGCTCCTTGAAGACCTCACCCGCTCCGGCGAAACATCGCCCGGACGGGCGGCGCGTCAGTGCATTTTCAACCAATGCCCGATGCGTACTCTGCCTAGGAGTTGTGGGGAGTGCGCGCTTTGGCACCCTTGGTGCCTCATCCGCCGGATGCTTCCGTTGGATCTCCTCATCAACTTTTTCATCATCAGAGTCCTCCGCGTCGGCTGCCACTGCTGGTACACCGCCGTGCTCTGATGCCGCATCCTCAACTTCAATGTCTGCCAGCTCCTTCTCGTAGCCAAGGAGCTGTAACCACTTCCCCGTCTTTGGAGAGTCCACCACACCCACGTCGTTGCTGCTGATGTAACTTTACTACTCGTCGAACTCGACGTCTCGGCTACGGACTACCACATTATCAATATGCTACATCATCATCATCATCTTTCGCTTGGCAATCGGATCCACCCGGTCAAACCGCCAATCTCCAGTGACCTACACCCACGCAAATCCTTCATCAATGCACGTGGCTTACGCCTGCATCCAGACTTCGTCATCAGCTATTCTCCTCCGTCATCATCAGCTTCTATCAGCATCTGTGGCCAGTATAAGGACCTGCAAGTGCCAGCTACCAATATTACAATGGCCTGCACCCACACCGGCAGGAGACTTCTTGTGACGTGCTGGCTCTCACCTTCCCCTTGTTGTAGCTCTCCTCCTCTATCCATCAGGGCACGGAGTTTCGTCCCTGCATCCAATTCCTGATCAATCCGCCGCCGTCTATCATCATCCCTATCAATTTCTGCTCGGCAATTGGATCCGTCCGGTCAAACCGCCATTCTTGTGGGGACTTGAGCCCACACCATCTTCTCATCTGCGCACGTGACTTGCTCTTGCGCTAAATTCATCCTCATCTTCTCATCCGTCTTCATTCATCATCATCATTGCCGCTGGAATCAAAATCTGTATGAGTCTGCTGCCCACTTTGCAACGGCCTGGACTCAAGTCAATGGAAAACCCTACATTCATCTCTCCCGTCCCTGGCTACAACAATATCACGACCCAATCATCCACTACTGGGGCATCAGACACTGCCCATCTTTTTGCTCACCAGTCTCGAGCCAACAAGTGTAATAAGCCGTCCCTCCTCCAGTTCAGAGCTTGGAAAATTGGGGTTGTTTCTGCCTTTCAGCAAGGACACCGAGGACAAGCCGTAACAGAGCCTCCTCTGTGAGCAGCACAATGGCAATGCCCTCCTTCCCCCTCTCATTCTCATCACCTCTTACACTTCTCCAGTATCTTCACATGGCTCTCTCCAGGGAGACATGTGTTGAGCTAACCGAAGATGGAAACAATGTTACTGGTTCGGAAACCCAAGTGTTTACCTTGGCACAACGGACCTCCATCAACAAGTACAATATGGCACAGCTCCTTACTGGATACTACAAACATCTTCGCTCGCCATATCACCCCATCTCAGACTATGACGATGCATTCTCTCATGTCTTCAGTCTGCTACGGGGTGTCTCCATTCTTCTTATCTACATCATCAATTGAAGACAAAGGGCCAATTGTGGCATCGAATGCCAATTGTGGCATCAAATTCTAAAACAAGCCTGAAGAAAACAATGGATCACAACCACGTGCCGCAGCAATGATAGCTTTCCAGATCTCACTGAAGGATACGAGTTTTGCGGCACACATCCTCAACCTCCACTGCAGAAGAATGGGCACTCCGGGTCTATAAGACCCTCTTACCCTGAACTTCTGCATGGATACGGCATCAACGATGCACTCCTTGGAATTCTGACCTATCACGGGCCAAAAATATCTAACAAAGCCCTTGCTTAGTAGAAAGGATCAAATCAGCCATGAAATCTTGACAGGACTCAAACAAGTCCTTGGTTGTCAACTTTACCAGTTGGTTGATGAATTGCTTGCTGATCTCAGGGATGTATGGAACAGTGTACTCATTCACTTTGGAATTGAATGCTCTCCCATGTGGGAGGACGTCTGGCACAAGAGGTGATCCCTTCAAACCTTGTCAGATTCATGGGGGAGGGGGGGGGGGGGGGGGGGGGGGGGGGGGGGTTGGAAACAGCTTCTGAAAAGACAAAAGTCTGTCAGAAATTATCCAAGCTCTCAACAACGGTTAAGGTCCTGGACCTAGCCAACTCGACCAACCGCTCTCCGATACACTGACCATTGAGACCAAACTGTCAAGGTGTTCCCTAATAATGTGAAAAGTTTCACCCGCATCCGGCTAGCAGAAAGAAGCCGCTGCCTAGATCTTTTGTCCTGTTATGTCCGTATGTACCAAGGATGTTCATTCTCTCAGAGTTTAACCCACTATATTTCTATTCATCCTGTTTTCCTTGGGTTCCGCGGCTTCACCACCGTGTCTCCACTCTTCTCACTCGCTCACTCCTTGCTCACTCGTTGCTCGTTGTTCAGTCTCGTCTCTTGCATTTGGATCTCTTTGCTGCGTCACTCTTTCTCCTCCACTCAGCTCTGTGCCTCCATCCATGACTTCTTCTTTCCCTCTACATTCTCTTGTCATGCCTCTGTCTAATTTAACGCTCTACCTCTTCCCATGTAACGCCATTATCCATTTTCCTGTCTAACACCTTGCATCCCCTCAAAGCTTGTTGTTTCTTCCACACCTCTCTTGTGGTTCTACACGCCGCATTGCTTCTACCTGCTTCTGCCATCACTCACTCCACGCCCTCCATTCTTTTGACAGAAAATGGCCCACTTGAACTCGCTCGACATTTTGAGTGACTCCAATCGCAAGGTTTGCAACCACCGACGCAACCTTTCTCCAGAAAGTATTGAGGTATGCCCTGCTGCATGACCAAGTCGCACAACAGTGCAGCCCCGACCGTAGGACACTATGTTTGTTGTCATACTTCATGTCTTTCATCAACAAGAGTCATTCTCCTCTCTACATAACTAGTTCCCAAAACTCTTCTATGCCCTCCGGTCACGGTTTCGACCAAGAATGCTTCCGCAACTTTGATGAGGCTTGGATTAGCCTTTTCAAGGCTTTTCGAGCCTAAGGCTTGGTATCAGAGCCAAGTCTGAGGTCCACATGGAGTGTTCGTGCTTGAATCCAGCCCGACTTGTGTGTAACGACTGCGTCCATGTTTTCCAAAGTTACCAAATGTTTGTCGTAAGTATGTTGAATCCTTCCACAATTTTTTTGACTTCGCAAACCGCCTTCATCACTAAGGACAGGGTTCGGTAGACGTGGGTCCAAGCACATCTCCGCCGATCGAGACAACGCCGACCATGCGATGAAGGTCGTTCAACAGGAGCAACCGCAGCCGGTTGATGATGGTACACCGGTGGACCCACCGCTTGAGCCAGTCAGCAGCGAGCGGCGGCTATGCCATGCCATTCACGGCAGCTGATGTGGCGACCCTGGGAGGAGACTTTCCGTATGCGTGGGGGGACCATACACAATGGATGAAACTGTTACAGTCACTGGGGGACGGTGATAGGGAGAATCGACGGCCTTAATGTCTTTAGGAGCAGCAGTGATGGAGCAGCGAAGATTCTTGACTGCCTAAAGCCAAGGAGGGACAACGTACCTCTACCATACTATATTCGTGAGAAAGGGTGGGAGAACCCTTCAAGACCATAAGGCACAGAGCCCGGGGGAGGACAGAATCTTCGTTTCTCCCTTCGGTTGAACGAGACTGGGGAACACGACGTTCTCTGGTGGGTAGTGAACAAGGAGCACACACTAGAAAAGACAGTGGATCCACTGCGGACTTCCATCTTGTGGCTGGAAAGGCAAGTGTTGGCCGGTGGGTCATGAGATGCAAGTGAATTGACGGTCGACGAGTGTTGGACCGAAGTGAGGTGCTGGGCATCATCCAGAAAATTGGCATCAACGGCCGACATCGACCATAACATCAGAATTAATAGTTTCCAATGTGTGGCGTATCAGCCAGGTGTACCAGCCATGTTTCTGTGGAACGAAGTTTTGGCGGGTCAACCCGGATGCCGTAAAAAGCATTGGCAGGGTGAAGCAGTGAGATTTGGCTTCATGGTAGTTGGCCTTTGTCCATCGATCCAATGGTTGTTGAAAGAGTGAAGGCCCATTCAAGCAAATGGCTAGGATGCCTAGCAGTGGGTTCTGAGGATAATATCTTGCCGGCCTGTCTCGTTAAATGACAAGACTGATCCCGACCAAGAGAGAAGGTACGAGACTCATTTTTTTGTACTTCTCTTGACGTTTTATGGAGTGAGTGAGGATTCCGAACATTTCCTCGCAAAATGCTGTAATTTATAAGTGAGTCACCGAGTGAGAGAGGCATGTTCTGACGTCGGGTACCTACCAACGGAAGGGTTTTTGTGATGATATGCTGAGGATTTTGATGGGATTTGCCAGCAGTCACAGGAGTATGTACACCCAAAGAACAGCAACAGGTGTCGTCGGATGAACAAGTGCCAAAGCATTACATGAATTAGATAGTACGCGTCAACATTGCCGAGGCAGTAGGCTTTTATGAGTGGCAGATGTGACAGTTGCCACATGGGGCATGAGTGACAGCTGCGTCATCGATGCAGCGGATTTGGCATGCACGAAATTTTGTGACAGATACAACACGTGTAACGACAGGACCAGATGAGTCGCACATATTAACATGAAGCGGAAGCGGCGTGACATCATGCAGCAGATTCGGCATCACCAACAGTTTGTCCACGCAATGATGAGGACGCGACAACCAGCACGCGTGGTAGGCGTGATGGTTGGAGCAGACACAGAAAAAGAATGAGATGAGTCTTGCACGTGGCAGGTGCAACAGTTGAGACGGACAGCGGTACGTGACAACACGTGCGGCAGAGACAAAATCGGACGGCACAACCAACGACCTTGCCCCCCTCCCTTTGTGTTTTTGGATCCTGTCCCCCCTTAGTTTGCACCGAGTGCACTGGTTGCGCAACCAAGTGCGCCCCTGGTAGCCCGACTGCGTACTAGGTACTCTCTCTGCATTTGCTTCTTTAAAGCTTCCGACACTTTGCCTGTGTCACTAGCCAGACCTTTGCCATTCTGCGCCAGACGTGCATTGTCAACGTTATCTGACTGAGCACAGACGCTCTGTCAGTGGCAGTCAAGTTAGGAAATTTCAAAGTATCTTTTGCTTCATATCAGAGCAATGAGCCATGGCTGGTTCAGTGGCGCAGCAGAGACACAGTAGCAGCAACAGCAGAAGTGAGCAGCAGCTGCACTTGTCTGCACAGAGTCAGTGCTCGGTCTTGACGTGGCATCTTTCGAGGCGCCGCTCAAGACCGACTGCCTCAAATGAGCCCAAGGGAACATGCATTGGTCTACATATCCCCTGACTGACTCAAGAGCGCGTCGGCCTCTTGAGTTGGTCCACTGAACCTCATGGGACCCCTTCGAGGAGGATAGAGGGTGCTATGTTTTCAGCATCACAGACAATTTCACGCGCATGCGGTGGGTCTTCAGCCTTTGGCAAAAGATCGAGGCCACCATTAAGGTGCATCTGTGGCTGGTCATGGATGAGCGCCAGTCGTGCCATAAACTCCACACCTTCCATTCTGATCGCTGCGGTGTGTTCCTTGGGGATATGGAGAGGCATTTTCCCAAGCAGAGCATATTCCACAACCTGTCTGCCCCTACCAAGCCCCAGCAGAATCGCTTGTCCGAGCGCTGGAACCGCACCATGGAAGATGCGGTCTGCACAATGCACGTTGACTATGCTCTGCCTGAGTCCTTCGACTTTGAGGGTATGGCTTACATGATCTGGGTCTGAAATGGCATACCCCATGGCCCCCTTCCGAGCAACTGCACCCCATACGAGCTTTGGTTCAGTGGCCGTGCAGATATTTTGCTCGCTCAAGTTTGGGGTTCCCTTGCTTGAGTCTTCATTACTCCTGAACAGCAAGGGACCAATCTTTCTCCCGGCAAACGTCTCTGCGCCTCTGTTGGAGTTGCCCCGTGGTCAAATGCCTGACGGTTTTGAGACCCCGTTAGGCGTCACATTGTCAAGCCCCATGAAGCGCTCTTCTTTAAGAAGCTCACAGACCATAACTTGTTGTGAATTCATTCTCTTTTGTGCATCCATTCTCCTGGGTGTACTGATTCTCATAGCCTGGGGGAGTTGGTTTGGCCAACGGACGTTCCCCCCCTTCAAGCCCGGTCACTCCTTTGCTGGAACAACCCTCCACCGCGACCCCTGACTCACCTGCTCCTCCGGAAGGCATCTCCGTGCCCAAGGTGTCTGCTCCTACAACCAATGGATCTGGTCCTCCGTTGCCTGCGTCACCTGATCCTGCGTCCCCTTCTTTTGCATCACTTGCGTCAGAGTCCTCTGACCCTACATCTGTAGCGCCTGTGTCAGAGCCCTCTATCGCTGCATCTTTAGTGCTTGCGTCGCGTGCATCACACCCCTCTGTCACGGCATAACCAGTGTCTGCGTTGTCACCTAATCCTGTGTCACCTCTCTTTGCATCCGAGCCCCCTGTCTCTATGTCTCCATCTCCTGCTTTAGCGTCTCCATCTGCCGCCCTCTTGCTCACACCTGAGTCCGAGGCTGTTCTTTCCGTGTCTGCAGCGGCACTTCCTCTGTGTCACCCTCCCCGGCCTCGGTCCCTTTGGAGCTGTACTCTCCTTCGGGGGGGGGGGGGGGGGGGG
>SZWC01003133.1:49493-111939 GCA_023375785.1 Penium margaritaceum | reverse complement strand
GGGGGGGGGGGGGGGGGGGGGGGGGAGCGGACGACGAGCAATTCCTGGGAGGCGTTCGTCGTCCATGTTGCAATATATTCTTTCTCTCACTTTCTCGTTCGCTCCCCCCCCCATCCCCCCGATTACAAAAGGTGTATCGTGGAGGTGTATTGGATAGTGTAGCTGGAGTAGGGTCGCGTCGATACACTAGTGTACAAATACACTAGTGTATTTTTTTATCGAACGCACGATACACTCCCCGCTACATTCCCCCAATACACTCGGGGTGTTTGGGGACAGGGACTCGGGAAAGACATCGTGCAAATGACGCGTACAAACCGGTGAAGGTGTCAGACTAAATAGCAATTGTGGCCTTTTTCTTTCAAAACGTCGAGTATTGGGTATATGCATGAGAATGGGCGAATACTACGACTTACATAAATACCCATATCAATTTCGGAAGACAGTAATGGGAAACCTAAGCACAACCTCCGCAGTTTCAGGTTTAAAACAACGTCATAACATAAGTGAGAATTTCAGTGTTGAATTCCGTTTTGAAGAGACCTTGATTTTGTTCACTAGGGAATTGGTGATCAAAGAAATGCAAATACGCAAGTGAACTTCTAGGAAGTAGAGTTCTTAGGGATCTTGTATACATAGCTTACGTAGTGTATTAAAGAGGCATGATTAGCCATAACTCCTGTCGTGGCTGCCATCATGCACTGCACGATGCTAGTCCAACGCCTGGTTCCTGGATCGTACCACCTAGCTGCTCTCTCCTGCATCTGGTTGTGACACAGCACCCTCAGTGACACCGGCTGCTGGTCTTGCTGCTGCTCCGTCTCTGCATTGCCCTCGTCCTCAGACTCATCCGTGTTAGCTGCTACCTCATGCGCTCTAGCAGCACTTGCATATGCTGCAACATCTTTTTGCACTTCAGCACCGCTTCTCTCTGAAGACGCGTCGTCAACCTCAGCGTCTGGCAGCTCCTCATCCCGTTCCAGGAGTTGGAACCACTCCTACTGTTTTGGAGAGTGCACAATGTCGATGTGTGTGCTGTTGCTGCAGTAGAACTGTGGCTTGTCAAGCTCGATCTCACTGCTGCGGGTGATCTTCTTCTTGTGCGGGCCATAAAGCATGTATGCCTTGTGCATGCTCTCAAATCCGAGGAAGAGACAAGGCTCCGCCATTGGGTCCAGATTGCTATCGTTGCGCTACGCCTTGTGCACAAGCACATGCGCCTTTCACTCAAACACCTTCATGTGCCGCAAATTTGGCTTACGCATGCTCCACACCTCATGCAGCATCTTCCAACCGCTCTTCTCCTTCGCGACTGCTGTTGAAGTCAGGTTCATGGTGTAGCACGCTGTGCGAATTGCTTCCGCCCAGAAGCTCCTTGACAGATTTGCGTCCACGAGCATTTTCTGCGCCACGTTGAGGAGCATCTGGTCTGCGCGCTCCGCCATGCCATTGGACTATGAGGTATCTTTCACTGTCACTCGATGCCCTGCTGCTTCAGCCACCCGCTCCAGCCCACGTATTCACCGCCGTTGTCGCTGCGTAGCGCTCTGACATTGCGGCCAGTTTGCTGCTGCGCCGCTGTGACGTACTCCTCCAGGCAGTCCAGCACCTAGCTTTTCCGCTTAAGGAAAAAGACATAGAGCTTTCTGCTGCAGTTGTCGATGAAGGTGACAAAGAGCCACGTGCAGCCCTTTGACGGCATCTTCTACGGGCCGCACACATCGATGTGCACGGTGTTCGGGATGACACTCCTGTGAGTTGCGAAAGCCGTGAATGGATGAAGGACGGTCAAGGCTGTGGGTGTCAGAAAACTGTGCGGTGGCAGGTCCAACGTGGCCTAACTGGTCTTCTGTGTTCACGGCTTCTTTTCCATGTTCTGAGCCTAAGCGTGATCTTTTTGGTCTCCTCAGACCGTCCGGTACTACACACAATGTGAGCTTCAAGAGCCTTAGCCAAGGCCGCAGGCAGATAGTGTATCTCTTGCACTTTCCAACGGTATGTTGCATGCCTGTTTTGGTGTAGTACACACAACGCTAGCTACAAATGAATTTACTACCTACTGATACTGGTCTAAGCAGCAGGCAATACGGAACAGCAGGATGCTCATCGAGCCTCAGACTGTCCGGTACTCCAGTGTCTGATCTTTGGCAGTCACAGCCGTACCGGATGCTGGTCCTTTAAGCATACCGAGGTTGGCAGACGCCCAGTGCCCTCGGTTCCTGTTGACGCGAGAGGAGCCAATGCTCACACTCTCAGTCACGTTAACGGTGGTGATCAGCTTGTCGTGGCCAGCTGCAATTATCTACCATCCGATCGTCTGTTACAAAGATGTTCTCAGTCCCTTTGATGAGAGAGGAGCTTTTGCTACGGTCCTGTCAGAAAAATGGGAGCAGTGGAGCATGCAGATGAGCAAGTGGCGCGGAAGCTGCCACGAAGATGCGGAGGGCTGACGGAGGATGACGTCACAGCAGGAACAGAAGTACGCGGATAGGAAAAGACAGCGCGAGGAGCGGAAGCGACGAAGCGCTAAGGATGAGTGATCAAGAGCGACACTTTTAGTAGTGAGGAGAGGTTGGGAACCGACGTGCGGACGAAAGGTCACCGCGGTTCGGGCTCCGCAGCGAATGAGCACTCCAAGGAGTGAGAGAGGCAAGCGAGGATCGGACAACAGCTTTGGACTTGATGCACTTTGCGGAACTGATAGATGATTGAGCAAAGGCGGCGATCAGGGTGATGAGAGCGATGAGGCGAGGAACGGCAATTGAACGAAGGCAATTGATGATGAAGGAAAATTGAGGAGGAATTAACTGAGGCAATGAAGTACAGGGATCCTACTGCTATTAGTACTAGTCCTGGAGATTAGAGTACAAGTGTCTACACCCATCAGGGTGGACGGTGCGAGACGTGAAGCCGGAGCCGCCATTGTGCTGTTGCTGCAGCTTCTGTGTCTGCGCGGTGCAAGGGGGCGGTGCGGCTCCACTCTGTCTTATGCTCTTGGGAGTCCTCCCATGTTACGTGGAGGACGTGCTTCTTCTGTCGATCCTTGGATTTCGCCACAGAGAACGGACCAGGGAGCAGGGCTGTTGTCGGCAGATCTTGCTGGTCGATACGTGATGTTGGAGGTCCGTTGGCGTTGGACGTGGTGTGTTCGGACGGCCGGATGGTCAGACCAGAGGAGACTGATTGGTTATGCCTTCTGAGCCGTTTGGTCAGCAGGACGCGGGAGGTGAACCGGGATCCGCCTGGCTTTTCCATTTCCTGTTGGGCGGGCGTCCAGGGGAGAGTTGGGTTACGCCAAGACGAACCTGGTTGAGCCGTGTGGTTCTTGATAAAGATTCCGACAGGTCCATGATCCGTCACCATCAGATGTTCTTTTGTTGTCTGCCGATCCTCGGTCGCAGTTCCGGTGTCTTCCGTGCCAAGCAATTGAACAAGAAACTTGTGCTGTGGTTGGTTTCCAGTTGAAGCAAAAAGCATGCCATGCTAGAAGCAGAAAGTATGCCACTTTCTGCTTTTGACATTAGCTGTCAATCCAGCCCTTGGATGAAGCTGAGATCTTAAGGGTAGCATAGTGAGGACGAGATTTTTGTATGGGTGCCATTGGATCTTGCATTGATGCAGTCAGGACGGAAAGGCGCATTTTACAACAGATGGTGTAGCTCGCCGTACACATAGCTTCTGTCCATAAGCTTCACAACAATTTTGTACTCACCGACATGGTATGTACCATGTTCAGCAGTTTCCGGTTTGCCCTCTTCGCCACGCCATTAGACTAAGACGAATATGACATAGTTTGTTCCCATTTTATACCCTGCTGTATCATCCACCCGCTACAGCCCACGTACTCTCTCCTGTCGTCGCTGCATAGGGTTATGACCTTCCGGTCAGTCTGCCTCTCTATCACGTCGACGTACTCCTTTAGCCGGTCGAGGACCTCTCCTTTCCACTTCATGAAGTACACGTAGATTTTTCTGCTCGAGTCATCTATAAAAGTGACAAAGTAATGCGCGCCACTCTTTGACGCCGTCTTCAGTGGTCCGCACACGTCGCTGTCCACGACCTCCAGCAGGCCCGAGGTGCGATTCACGTTCTCATTGAACAGTTTGCGGCATGCCTTGTCCAAGATGCAAGGCTCGCACTTTTTATGTGCTGCTACATCTGTTGCCTCTTTCATACCGTTGATAACAAGGCCGCGTACCAGCACGCGCTTTGCCATCTCCTTCACGATTGCAAGTGAGGACTGCCCCAGCCGTCGGTGCCAGAGCTCCAGATCAGCTCCCCCTCCTTTGGCCAGGTTGACGATGCGTTCCTGTAAGTCTGCTGAATCTGTCGCCGCGGGGATCACCTTGGTCTCCACGATGTAGAGGCCTCCCTCGCGCCTAGCCTCCAGCACGCACCGCCACCGTCCTTCTACACGACTGCCCCCTTTCTGTCAAGTGGCTGACACTTTGAATGTCAGCCAAGCCAGGTACGTGCTGCACGTCCTTTTTTACGCGCTGCACCCGCTTCCCACCAACCACCACCTCCACTTCCACGACTCCTTGGCCAGCCGCCGCCTCGACCTTGTCATTCGCGAACAGTATGGACTTGCTAGACTTGGTGTAGTTAAAGAACCCAACCTTTTTTACCAGAGTATGCTCCTCCGCTCCGAGTCAAGACATTGCCGGTTGGCCTTCTTGAGGTAGTGGTTCTGAGTTCCATTGAGAAGCGTCTTCTTGCCTTTGGCATCCTTACCGCCGGCCTTTGCCTCCTCGGTGCACTCACGGGCCCAGTGGCCCTCCTTGCGGCAGTTACAGAACGTATCCTTCTTGGCGTCCTTCTTGCCGCCGCCATGTCCGCCACCTCCTTTGCCCCCGCTTCCACCACTACGTGTTTTGGTGACGAGGGCCGATGAGGAAGACGAGGACTTCCCGCATCTCCATCGTTGCGCCTTGTTACGGATGTATTCTACGACTGCGCCATTGGTGAGCTTGTCTTCTTTCCATCCTGCCAAGACGGTAATGAGAGGGCTCCAACTGTCAAGAAGGGCCATGAGGAGGGCCATCGCCTGCTGCTGCGTGTCGATCTTCCATCCCACGTCGTTGCATTGTGAGGCGAGCGACTTAATCTGCTGCATGGCGGAGATGACATCATCTCCCTCCTTGATTCTCACTATCAGGAGTCGCTTCATTGTGAAGATTTTGTTCGCCAGCGACTTGGATTGATGGATGACGCAGAGATTTGCCCAAGCTTCGGCTGCCGACGGTGCAACCCTGGAAGTAGCTCCACTACGACTTAGCCGTATTGGACACCAGAAGCATGAGCGCCTCCTTGATATTCTTTGTGAAGGCATGCTTCTCCGCTTTTTTCGCTGACACTTCGTCGAGGGCCTCTGTTTCCTTCATGACCCTTATGCACAAGGTGGAGCTCGAACTGCCACCTCCATAGTCCAAAGCCTAGGCCACCTGCATACTCCTGGATGGGCTGCGTCTCTTTCTGCGCCATTTGTGCAATCTTCCACTCCAAGACCTCATAGTTTGACCACGACGTCGTCCTCGACGACAATCGTGCTCATTGCGAAAGCCGTGAACGACGTGAAGACCGGTGAGGGCCGTGGACCCATAGCCCTTTTTCAGAAACTGCGGGGCAGTTCCAACGTGGCCTGACTGGTCTTTTGTGTCCATGGCTACTTTTGTGCAGGTTCTGAGTCTAAGCGTGAGCGTTCTGGTTGCCTCACGCTACGTTTTTGGGAGTGGAAAGGAGGTGTGAGACAGTCACTTTTGCACAGAGATTAACAGCATTTTGTGTTAGTTTTTAGACATTGACATGAATTGACAAATTGTAGGGCTATTCACAAGCTCTCTAACGCACCACACCGCGTACAATTCAAATAACCGTAGCTCCTGCTATGCTAGCCAAAGTGCGGCACACCAATCCAGCTGCTCAGTTAGCGGCGCGTGTGGTGCCCGCTTGCCGAATCGCCCTCGCATATCAAGGACCCATCAAAACGCCTTTCCGGAGGTGCAAATGTCCCTACACGTAGTGGCGGTGCCCCCTGTGCTTTTGGAATGCATTTCAATGAGTGAATTATCGAGTTTGGCGATGGGGATTGATGTGGTTCGAAACCTGTCTGCGGACCTGCATTCGGAATTTTGACAGTCCCCGAGTAACAAACTGTACTACTGAGTTTCGGACTCCGAGCCAAGATTTTGACCGTCCCTTACTAACAACATGTACTACTAACATCCGGGGGATCATTCGCCGGAGCGACTCGGTGGTCCTCCGGGGCAAAAACACCAGATGTATTTTTGTTACTCGTGCCCGTGGATTATTTACCTCCAGTCGAACCGCGGCCAACTCCCAGAGCCGCCGCACACACTCCAACTTTGGAAGCTCATATCTCCCTGGTTACTTGTCCGATTCTGGTGAAACAACTTCCACCGGATTCAGCAACTCAACAACTTTTAGGAACCATCCTCCATTTTAATATCCGAGCAATCATCAAGCTGATAGATCCAACTACGAGGATTTTTCTTCTCTCAGGTGGCTCGCCAGCGCCTCCCGGCGCCGCACTTGGGCATGCAGAGGGACAAATCTTCAAAATTCTCCCCCTTTCACCTGCCATGCCCGCTGCTCCTGCTTGCTGCTGCACCACGAGACCGTTGCACCAGTGAGGAAGAACACATAGCCGGATGTGGACTTCCTCTTGTCCACATCGCTAGCGTAGTTTGCATCCGTATGTCAGACCAGATGCAAGGGGTCCGCCCGTCCCTTGCCGTCAAATCTCAAGCACGCATGTCGCGTCGCTTGCAGGTAGTGGAGGATGTTCTTGCCGCCTGCCAGTGTAGTGGCCCTGGATTGGCCACAAACCTGCTCACTTGGCCCACCGCATTGGCCAGGTCCGGTCGAGTCGCCACCATGGCATACATGAGGCTGCCCACAGCCGACTTCTAGGGCATCCCTGCCATATCCTCCCGCTCTTCTTTTGTCTGTGGCGCCATTACCGCACTCAGTTCACAGGTCGTGGAGACTGGACTGCCAACTGGTTTGCAGTCCCCCATGCCATACCGCTTCACCACCTCAGCCACGTATTTGGCCTGCTCCAAATCAAGCGTGGGCGCCCTCCGGTTCTGCGTGATGCCCCACCCGAGGTAGTACTCTAGATCCTCCATGTCCGACATCTGGGATCTTCTGCTTAGTTGCTCTTCCAGCCACTGTAGGCTCGGCAGGTCCGTCGAGCACAAAATCAGATTGTCCATGTATAGTGGGATGATCTGATGGAGCTGCTTGTCGCGTTGCACGTACACGCTGTGATCCGAATCACAGCGCTTGAAGCCAGGTTGTGCCATGAAGCTGTCCTTTATTTGGTACCATCATCGGGGTGATTGTTTTAACCTGTACAAGCACTTCCACAGCTTGCACACTTTGCCCTCTGGTGCCTCCACCCCCTCTAGAACCTCCATGTAGATCTCTTTGTCTATGATGTCGTGGAGAAAGGCCGTCTTTACGTCCATTTGGTAGAGCTCCATGTCCTTCGTGGCTGCCACCGTAAGGATCGTCCGGATGCTTGTGAACTTGGCAACAGGAGTGAACGTCTCATTATACTGCGCGCCCTTACGCGGCGCGTATCCCTTCGCCCCGTGCATTGTATTTGTCAACCACACCTTCTTTTGTGAAGTTGGTCTTGAGGATTCACTTTGAGCCGATGACCTTGGCATCTTTCGGCCTGTCAACCAGCTCCCACATATCATTTTCTATGATGGACGCCAGCTGTGATTTGATGGCTGTGTCCCACTGATCCTCTTCGGGCCGCGCAAGCTCCTCTTACACAGTTTTCGGCTCCATTGATGCAGCAAGCATGCACCGCGTGATGCCAATCCATCGACCAGTGCTTGCGTTGAAGCGCTTTCCTGCTTTCTGCTGCCTCCCGCTGTGGCGCGGTAATTTTGGTGGTACCTCGTCGCTCTACTGCGATCCTTTCGTCTCTGCATGTTCCGATGATTCATCAACCGGACGGCTCCATGAAGATCTCTCTTGCTCCGGCAAAACGTCGCCCGGACAGGCGACACGTCCAGTGGAGTTTCCACCGATGCCCGATGCGTACTCCGCCGGGAGTGCGTGCCTTGGCACCTTTTGTGCCTCATCCGGCAGATCCTTCCAGTCGATCTCCTTGTCATCTTGATCGTCAGCGGAGTTGTCTGTGCTGGCTGCCACCGCTGGTGCAACGCTGCACTCTGATGCCGTATCCTCAACTTTGGCGTCCGCCGGCTCGTAGTCAAGGAGCTGGAATCACTCCCCCAACTTTGGAGAGTCCACCACGTACATGTCGTTGTTGCTGATGTCACTCTACTGCTCGTCAAACTCAATGTCTCGGCTGCGGATTACGTCCTCCTTGTGCATGTCTTTGAGCCGGTACGCCTTATGCATGTTCTCATAGCCAAGGAAGAGATACGACTTTGCCCGCAACTTGAGCTTGCTGTCGCGCCACTACGTAGCCTTCACTATCGCGTGTGCCTTACACCCAAACACTTTCAGGTTCGCCACCCTTGGCTTCCACCCACTCCAAACCTCTTGTGGCGTCTTCCAGTCGTTCTTCTCCTTCAGCACCGCTGTAAGGGTGAGGTTGATGGTGTAGCTTGCCGTACACATAGCTTCTGCTCAGAAGCTTTGTGGCAATTCCGCATCCACCAAAATGGTCTGTACCATGTTCAGCAACGCCTGGTTCGCCCGCTCCGCCATGCCATTAGACTGAGACAAATACAGCATAGTTTGTTTCCATTTTATGCCCTGCTGCTTCATCCACCCGATACAGCCCACAAACTCTCTGCCGTTGTCGCTGCATAGCGCTCTGACCTTCCGGTCAGTCTGCCTCTCAACCACGGCATCGTACTCCTTCAGCCGGTCTAGGACCTTGCCTTTGCGCTTCATGAAGTACACGTAGAGTTTTCTAACTGTAGTCATCAATAAAGGTGACAAAGTAACGTACACTACTCTTTGACGCCATCTTGAATGGTCCGCACACTTCGTTGTGCACGACCTCCAACAGGTCCAAGGCGTGATTCACGTTCTTGTTGAATGGTTTGTGCTGCACCTTGCCCAAGATGCAAGGCTCGCACTTTTTATGCCATGTTGCATCTGTTGCCTCTTCCGTACCATCGATGACAAGGCTGCATACCAGCTTATGCTTCACCATCTCCTTCACAAATGCGGGTGAGGAATGCCCCAGTCGTCGATGCCAGGGCTCCAGATCAGCTCCCCCTCCTTTGGCCAGGTTGACGGGGCGTTCCTGCAAGTGTGATGAATCTGTTGCTAAGGGGATCACCTTGGTCTTCATGATATAGAGGCCTCCCTCTTGCCTAGCCTCTAGCACGGGCTCGCCGCCACCGTCCTTCTGCACGACTGCCCCCTTTTCCCTGAAGAGCACCTCGTACCCCTTGTCCGTTAAGCGGCCGACACTTAGAATGTCAGCCAAGCCAAGAATGTGTTGCACGTCCTTGATGACTCGCTGCACCCGCTTCCCACCAACTACCACCTCCACGTCCATGTCTCCTTGGCCAGCCGTCTGCTTGACCTTGTCATTCGCGACCACCATAGACTTGCTGGACTTGGTGTAGTTGATGAACCCGACCTTCTCGACCTGGGTGTGCTCCTCCGCGCCGGAGTCAAGGCGTCGCCGGTTGGTCTTCTTGAGGTAGTGGTTCTGAGTGCCATTGAGAAGCGCCTTCTTGCCTTTGGCACCCTTGCTGCCGGCTTTTTGCCTCCTCGAAACACTCACGCGCCCAGTGGGCCTCCTTGCCGTAGTTGCGACACGCACCCTTCTTGGTGCCCTTCTTGCGGCCACCATGTCCGCCACCTCCTATGCCCCGCTTCCGTCACCACGCCTTTTGGTGACGAGGGCCGATGAGGAAGACGAGGATTTCCCACAGCTTTGTCTCTGTGCCTCATTGCGGATGTACTCTACAACTGCACCATATGTGAGCTTGTCTTCTGTCCATCCTCCCAAGACGGTGATGAGAGGACTCCAACCATCAGGAAGGGCCATGAGGAGGGCCATCCCCTGCAGCTGCGTGTCGATCTTCCACCCCACGTCCACGTCGAGCGACTCGATCTGCTGCATGGCAGAGATGACATCATCTCCCCCGTCGATTCTCACCGTCAGGAGTCGCTTCATTGCAAAGATTTTGTTTGCCAGCAACTTGGATTGATGGATGGCATAGAGTTTTGCCCAAACTTCAGCTGCCGACGTGCAGCCCTCGAAGTAGCCCCACTGCGACTCAGTCGTAGCAGACACCAGCATCATGAGCACCTCCCTGTTCTCATTTGCGAAGGCCTGCTTCTCCAATTCCGTCGCTGTCGCTTCGTCGATGGCCTCCGTTCCCTTCATGACCTCCAGAAGCCCCTTATGCGCGAGGTGGAGCTCAAAGTGCCACCTCCATAGCCCAAAGCCTGGGCCAACTGCATACCTCTGGATGGGTTGCGTCTTCTTCTGCGACATATGCGTAGTCTTCCACTCTGGGACCTCAGAGTTTGACGGCGACATCGTCCCGGATGACAATCCCGTCCGCCGTGAAAGCTGTGAGCGACGTGAAGACGGGTCAGGGATGTGGGCTCATCACCCTTTGTCAAAAACTGTGGGGCAGTTACAATGTGGCCTGACTGGTCTTCTGTGTTCACGGCTACTTCTGTGCAGGTTCTAAGTCTAAGTGTGAGCTTTCTGGTCACCTGAGACCGTGAATTTTCCCTTCCACTCCCAGAAACATACACGGTCTCAGGTGACCAGAAAGCCCTCACGCTATGTTTCTGGGAGTGGAAGGGAGTTGTGAGACCGTGAATTTTGCGAAGAGAATAACGGTATTTGTGTTCGTTTTTGGAAATTGATTTGAACTAACAAATTGTAGGACTAGTCACAAGCTCTCCAATCCACTAAACTGTGCGCAATTCGATTAACCATAGTTCCCTGCTACTTCATCTGTAGCGCGTCACACCAATCTAGCGGCTCAGTTAGCAGCGCGTATGGTGCCCACCCTCCAAAGCACCATCGCAGATCAAGGACCCATCAAAACACCTTTCCAGAGGCGCATATGTCCCTACACGTAGTGGCGGTGCCCCGTGTGCTTTTAGGGTGCATTTCAATGAGTTGATCATTGACTTTGGTGATGGGAATTGATGTGGTTTGAAACCTGTCTGCGGGCCTGCACTCGGAATTTCGACGAAGTCCCCGAGTGACAAACTGCACTACTGAGTTTCGGACTCCGAGCCAAGATTTTGGCTAAGTCCCTTATTAAGAACATGTACTACTAACATCCGGCAGATTATTCGCCAGAGTGACTCGGCGGTCCTCCGGGGCCAAAACACCAGATGTATTTTTGTTACTCGTACCGGTGGATTATTCACCTTCACTCGAACCGCGGCCGGCTCTGAGAGCCGCGGCATACACCGCAATTGTAGAAGCCCATATCTCCCTCGTTACTTGTTTGATTCCGGTGAAACACCATCCATCGGATTTAGCAACTCGTCAACTTTCAGGGGGAATCCTCCATTTTAGGGTCCGATCAATCCTTGAGCCGCTAAATCCAACTGCGAAGATTTTTCCTCTCTCTGGCGGCTTAACGGCGCCTCTCGGCGCCGCACTTGGGCATGCCGAGGGGCAAATCTTCAACAGTGTTGAGCAGCTCCCTGGTGTCATTCTCCGTGGTGGAGGCCAGCTCGGATTATACATATGCCTCCCACTGCTTCCCGTCTTCCCGCGCAACGGGTCTCCTACACAGTGGGCTCAACTCGCACCACACATGTGCAAGCGACGTCCCTACAACAGTCTTTGCGTTGTATTGCTTTGACGCCTGTCGAGCGTAACCGCTTCGCCGTGGTGGTGATGTAGAGGGCTACCACTCCTGTGGCACATCATTTAGCAGTTGATGCTGCAGTGTTGACGCACATCCCAACACCCCAGTCTATGTTGCGGTCTTCCACGATTGCAGCTTTAGCTCATCGTCGTAGCAATTGAAGCTGTCCTCCTCGGCTACGTGTGCATGTTCCACCAGAACCGCTGTCTGCACCCATCGTGCCCTTCCGCGGGACTTTCCAGCACAGGTGCACTCCGAGGGTTCATCGTTCACATCTGCTGCCGTGGATTTCTCCTCGCCTTCGAGGAGCGAAAACCACTCTCCTTGCTGTGAAGATTCCGCCTCGCCGTTACTAATGTCGATGCAGTGTTGTTGCTCATCAAACTCGACGTCACGGCTACGGATCACTTCCTTTCTTCACGGATCATAGAGACAATACTCTTTGTGCGCACTCTCGTATCCCACAAACGGACAGGTTGTGGACCGCGGATCCAGATTCTTGTCAGACGAGTGGAGGGAGTTGGGTTAGTTATGGAAGCAGCAAGAAGAAGGAATGTTATGTGGAGGAGCACAAAGGAGATTTGAAGGAAGCTGGAAGTTATTCGGAGAGCAAGAATCAGCAGGTTACGGTGAAGACATGACAGAGTGCTGAGGTGGACTGGCGTTCGGCAAGAGAAGGCCGAAAGAGGATGTGAAGAGTTGAGCATTGAGCGAAGAGGAGCGAGAGTAGTGGAGCAGGAAGGAGCAAAGGTAGGGCCTCGGATTGGATGAAGAGGAAGAATTGGCGATAGGCGAGCAGAGCGAAGACACAGCGGTGAAGCCGTGGGACCGAAGGGAACGGGATGGAAGAAACTGTTGTGGTTGATTTGGAATGGAATGAACATCCTCCAAATGTACAACAAAACAAGAAAAAACACACAAGCAACGGCTTCTTTCCGCTAGCCGGACGCGTGTGACACATGTCAGTTTATTAGGGAATGACTTCGTTGTAGGTCACAACGGTCGGGACGACCGATGGACCGTTGCCAAGGTGGTTTGGTCCAGACACTGAACCTCTATTGAGAGCCCGGTAATTTCGAGAAGTGTCCTCTGTCGGGGTTTCCTTTTGACACCCCCCTTGAATCAGACAGAGGTCACTCAACTGTCTGTCGATGGGAGTTGCGTTTCCTGTCGGCAGAGAAAATTTTGACTCCACAGGAGGCAAGAAGATTGTGCCACATTTCTCCAAAGTCTCTTAGGTACTCATCCACCAGATCACATCGTCCTGCTGACACTATCTCTTTCATCCTGGCCCGTAATTGGCTATAACTGATGTGCAGAGAGCTTCTGACTTGTCCTCGGTTAACACCCCGATGTTGAGACGATATCCAAGCAAACAGTTTGTTACACCAAACCCATACAAGAATTCGGGAAAGAGCCAGTGGAGAACTCAATGCATCCATTCGCGTGCAGTGTCTGGAAGCCCTCTCCCATCACTCTTCGCAACCCTTGTGGGGAGCATGGGGAGATGTGCTGGGGTAAGAAGGAGGTAGTTCTGATTGTAGCACGTCCCACTGATCCAGTTTCTCCACAATGCTTGTAGGAGAATCCGTTCCCAGAGCAGGGGACCTGTACGTGGCTCCAACAGATGGTGATAATAGGATGAATCAATGAGTGGGTGAAGCGGATCACATACACCATGACGGGATCGCATGTATGTTATTGATCGCCCTCCACCTGGATACTGGTGTTTGTAATGCCCAAGGAGCGTATGGTCACCCTGGTGCATATCCAGAGTCCAAGTTTGTCTGCCCATGCTGTAACATTTTCTCCTTGTTCAGCAAGCAACAGTTGAGCTTGTTGGGCCGTGACCCAACTGGGTGTAGTAGGAGAGGTAAAGGAGAGCTCTGTCACAATGGTGCTCACAAAGGAGGCTATGCCACAGCTGATCCTTTGCATCCTTGAGAGGGATGAGAGATTTGGAATGATCTTGAAGAAGGCCGAACTTTGATCATGACGGGATGACGATGATGATGTTGGCGCAGGGGCGAGCCACATGTGCTGTAGAAGGGATCGGTGTGGGTGCAGGTCACCACGAGATGAATGACCGGGCTGATTCAATTTCCGAGCAGATGATGAAGATGTTGGCGGATGAGCGGTGGATGAAAGAGTGGACACAGGGACGAAACCACATGCGCTGCAGAGGGAATTGGCAAGGGCGCAGGTCTCTGCAAGATTTTGCGGTTCGACCAGGCGGATCCTCGTGCCGAGCAGATAATGATGATGACGGGAAATTGTAGAAGTGGCGGATTTGATGAAGAATTGGGCGCACGGGCAAAACCACGTGCGCTGCATGAAAGAGGAGTAGAGGTGCGGCAAGGGGAAGGCAAGAACCAACGTTCCGCGAGAAATCTGCTGTCGGCATGGGTACAGGGCGTTGTGATATTGACAGCTGGCACGTGCAGATCATGGTGATGGTCACAGGTGCTGATGGTTACTGATGAGAAGCAGAGTCGGATGATTGATCAATGATGGGCACAGGGACGAGTCCCGTATGCTACGGAGGAGAACCGGCATGGGCACAAGTTGCCGCAAGATTGGCGGTTCGACTGGGCGGATCCTTGTGCCGAGCTGATGATGATCGAAGCAGCGGATTGATGAAGAGCTGGGCGTAGGGACAAAGGAAGGCAGATGCTCAAGCGGAAGCTGATGCAGGCAGATGATGCTACGGAGGAGCTGAGGAAGATGGGGCAGATGAAGTAGAGCAGCAGACGATGACGAGGAGGAGATGATGACGTGGCAAATGCTGGTCCAGGAAGAGAGTCCTCTGATGTCAGGAGAGTGACGACTTGTCACCCCAGTTGGCTCGAGACCGACGAGAAGGACGACTGGTGGTGTTTGATATCCTGACTCTGAGAGGAGTTCTGTTTGAGCAAAGGCGGTCTAAGAGAAGCAGAGGCGTCTGTGGACATTAGGAGAGTGACAGCTTGTTCCCCAGTTGGCCCAAGACCGACAGGCCAGAAGACTGGCGGTGTCCGAACGGAAATCCGCTGTTCGTGAGGACAAGAAGAGGCGATGCGAGGAGGTGGCTCGAGGAGATGATGCGGAATGAATGAGGAGGAGGCAGCATGCGATGATGTTGATGACGATGAAGTAGATGAGGCAAATGAGGGTCGGTGTGAGGACTGGAGGAGGAGGAGATACAGGATGTTGCGAAAGGAGGAAGTGGCAAAGAAGACGTGATATTGCCACGTGGTCACTGGGATCGTTGAAGGTAGCAAAGGAAGAAGTTGGCAGGCTGAATCTACGAAGAAAAGTGGTTAGCGGATAGCGATGCAGGCTGATAGGAGAGGAAACCAGAAGCGGCTCGAAGCTTCAACGAAGCTGGCGACAGAAGGCGGCTCAAGAACTGCTTGCGGCTGTTGACGGCAACGAATCATCGGGAGTTGCCACAGGTATGAGTTTGACGCACGGCTTGGTCACATCAACCAGGATCCAGCAAAGCTTTGGAAGCGGTCGATATGGTGCTGCTGACGTTAGTGAGCGGAGGAGGTGCAGGCGGGAAGAGGCGTGGACGACCAGAGCACACGATCCTTCGCGTTGGATGAATGGCCGTAGGTAGGATTGGGGGTCTGGTTGGTGTTGCGATTGCGGCGGAAGGAAGACAGGGTAGAGTGATTGTCAATGGTGGAAGCGGCGGCAGACGATGGCAAAGGAGCTCCTGATGATGGAGGTGGTGATAGTGGTTGCGAAGCGACAACTTGGTTAAGGATCACCAGGTGATGTTGCTTGATGCTCTGAAACTATGTGAGAAGAATGGAGGGAGTCGGGTGAGTGATGGCAGAAGCAAGCAGAAGCAGTGATGTGTGGAGAAGCACAAAGGAGTGCTGACAGAAGCTGGAAGTTAGTCAGAGAGCGAGAATCAACAGGTTACGGTGAAGACAGGACAGAGTCTTGAGGTAGACTGGAATTCGACGAGAGAAGGTCAAAAGCGGAAGCAAAAAGTTGAGCATTGAAAGAAAAGGAGCGAGAGTACTGGAGCAGGGAGGAGCAAAGGTAGGGCCTCACAATGGATGACAAGGAAGAATTGGCAATAGGTGAGCAGAGGGAAGACAAACATGCACAAGAAATTGCCTTGCCTCAGCCCCAAGCAGCTGGGGGGGATTTATGTGACGTCGAGACCAATGTGTCAAATTGAGTGTCAAAAACTCCGCAGAAGTTGTTGAAATTTACATACCAGGATCTTTAGGAGTCTTCAGACACAGTACTCTGATAAGTCAGCTTTCTCAATTCTCTACTGAACTGTCGGTAATACTCTCCCATACACGTGTTACTGTTCTCACACACACACAGGCACTCTTGCCTGAATAATGTCACTGACTGTGCGATTCAAGAGGATGAGCTGAAGGCACAGTTACACGACTCATCTCACAAGCTTTCCAATGGTACCAAGCTTGCTCAGAATGGTTACACGCAGACGAAGTAATAGCAAATACAAAGCTACAGCTACTTGTACGTCTGTACTAACTAAGAGCAGAAAAGTACAAGTGTTGAGTAGTCCGGCATCCTTGTGTCTTCGGGTTCTCAGCCACAGGATTTGCCGGACACCGCTCGATGATCTCCGATCATCGGCAGACCGAGGTTGGCAGATGCCCAGCGCCCTCGGTGCAATCCACGGACGAGATCGTCCGGATCTTCGGTAGCTTCTCATAGTCACTGATCTCTCGGCCGGTCGTCTTAAGATGACGGAAGGACCGCACCTCTTGACTCGGCGACGGCCGCGATTCTTCCAACTGCCTTTGCACGATTCATGAGCGTAGGATCCATCTTTAGAAAGAGCAGTGTCTTGCGAGTGCTCCTGTTCCTCGCCACGTCAGCAGACTCAGAGTCGAGAGGAGCTCATGCTCGCACTCTCGCTTCGTCTGCCGAACCACACACCCTGTTTGTCCAAAACCTGTCCAGATATATGTTGTCCGGTAGAGTTGTTCTGTCAGCTCTGTGGAGCTCCCATAAGATGAGTAGAGAGAATAGGGCTGCGGATGGATGGATCAGTGGGACGCCTAAAGAGGCCTGCCCACAGCCATACTATGCCCTGCCATATAGGATAGACAGGAGGGCCGAGAGAGAGCTGGGGATCTCTCTCTCTCTCTCGGCCCTCTTGTTTTTCCTTTTGTTGATGTTGTGCCGAGCCCAGTAGATCACTAGATGAAGAGGATCGGACGGTTGCCCTTTTTCCAACATTCCCCCCCTTGTCGATCCAGTACTGATGAAGTTGGAGGCGACAAGTGGAAAAAGAAAAGAAGCCCCCCGGGAGAGAAAGCCGGTAGGATGGGGGTGACGAAGAGGAGGAGGACAGGGCGAGGCACGGGAATGCGCGGCAAAAGAATTCCCCCCCAGGCAAACCGAGTCTCACGGAGAGAGAAAAAAAAGAGAACTGGAGCAGCAAGACGCAGAGTGGACAGTGGGCCGGAGGGAACTTTGAAGCCCGGGCAACACCCCGACGGCTGAGAATTAACTCAGTCCCCAGCTGTACACCCCGCCCGGACGAGAAGGAGTGGGCCCCCTCCCACGCATCCGGCCCGCAGGGTGAGCCCGACAGCGGCGGCCCACCCATGGGGGTCTGAGAGAGTAGACAGAAAGAACAGAATATAGACGGAAAGAAAATGCAGTTGGGAGCGGTGTGGCGCCGGCGGGGAGCAGGCCAGGGGGAGAGGGCGTTGTCGTATTGCGAGGAGCGAAGCGCGAGAGGGGCGAAGAAAAGAGAACGCAGCGAGGGAGAGGACAGCGGCAGGCAGAAGCAAAGGAGGGTGGGGAAAACGGTCGAGCGCAACCCGCGTCCGTGCCAATGCCTCATATGGGGGGCACGGAAACGGGAAGCGACGACGGTTCCACCGAGAGCACTCTCCGTCCGTTCCAACGCCTCATATGGGGGGAACGGAAGGAGAGCACCGAGGACAGGCGTCAGCGGAAGGAGAAGCGGGAGAGAGAGAAAAGAAGCGCCAGGAAGAGTCAGGACGAGGAGTGAAGACCCATGCGAGTGCAGAGATGAGAATGACGATCGGCAGAGAGGGCTTTGGTGAAGATGTCGGCAGTTTGATCGACGGTAGGAAGGTAGTGCATGACGACCTCACCCTCTACAATAGCGTCGCGGACGTAATAGTACTGTCGACGAACATGCTTGGTACGGTCATGGAGAACTGGGTCCTCAGAGAGAGCGATAGCCCTTTCGTTATCACAGTGGATGGGCGTGGGCTCGACTTGATCGAAGCCGAGCTCGCTCAGAAGCATACAAAGCCAGACGACTTCTCTTGTGCATTCGCTCTCGGCAATGTACTCAGCTTCCGTTGAGGAGAGGACGACCACAGATTGCTTCTTGCTACGCCAGCTGACGGGTCCACCATTGAGGAGAAAGACATATCCAGAGGTGGAACGGCTGGTGGTGTGATCACCAGAGAGATCGGCATCGCAGAATCCCTGGAGAACATTGTTGCCAGAGGAGTAACGAATCGCAAGGGAAGCGGATCCACAAAGGTAGCGAATGTTGCGCTTGGCGGCCACGACGTGTGGAGCAGTGGGGCGCTGACAGCCTTGACTGAGGAGGCCGACAGCAAAGGAGAGATCAGGTCTGGTAGCCACAGAAGAGTACATCAGAGAGCCCACCATGCGCGGAAAAGCTTGGATATCTGCTGAGGAGGCCAGGGGTGTGACGGTGGTGACTGGTTTGGTAAGGCCATGGTCCTTGGAGAGTGGTGTAGGTTGAGAAGTGGATACTCCAAGTCCAAATTTGTCAGCCACACGTTGAGCGTAAGTAGCCTGAGTGAGTGTGACATGACCGTGCAGGAAGTCATGGGTGATTTGGATCCCAAGGTAGTACTTGAGAGGTCCCATATCAGTCATCTCAAAGCGGCGAGAAAGCTGCTATTTGAGGGTATCCAGAACAGAAAGTGATGGTCCGAAAAGAATCAGGTCGTCAGGGTAGAGGATGACGCCGAGTAGGTTGGATCCTCCACGAAAGTACACGGAGTGATCACAGTGCAGACGTTGGAGACCTTGGACCAGGAAGAATTCGTGGATCTTGAGATTCCACTGGCGCGGAGCTTGCTTGAGGCCATATAAGGACTTGTTAAGTTTGCAGACATAGTCGGGGTGATCCGGTGACTCAAAGCCTTCTGGTTGGGTCATGTAGATGACTTCTTTAAGGTCACGATTGAGGAAGGCACTCTTGGCATCCATCTGATGAAGATGCCACTTGTTGTTCGCGGCCAGAGAGAGAATCACCCTGTTGGATGAATACTTGGCTACTAGTGCAAAAGTGTCTTGGTAGTTGACTCCAAGAACTTGACTGAAACCGCGCGCAACAAGACGTGCCTTGTGACGATCAAGGGTACCTGCACTGGTCAGCTTTGTCTTGAACACCCACTTACACGTGACAATGGGCGTGTTGGGTGGTCGAGGGACCAGATCCCATGTGTGTTGTTTCTGAAGCTGAGAAAGCTCCTCTTGAGCTGCTTGGCGCCATAGGTCTGCGTCTGGACGACGCATAGCATCTTTGAAGCTGATGGGGTCCACCACTTGTGTGAGTAGTACTGTGTGGTCAAAGTCGTCGTCTGCAGAGAGCTCAGTTGTAGACAAAAAACCGAGTTGAAGAAACAAAGGGGGTCTGGTGAGTCTAGCCGATCGCCATAGTCCTGATTGTGACGGGGTGTTGGAGGTGTCTTTCTGTGAAGCAGCAGGAGCATGATGATGTTCCTCTGGGACCACAGGAGGGAGGACACCAGCGTGATCATCGGGTGTTGGATCGACAGAGAATTTTTGCAAAGTTGGCGGCGTTGTTTCAATGTAGACAGTGGGTGTAACTGTTGGTGGTGTTGTATCACGTGCACGGTTGAAGAAGCTTTCATCGAAGATGGGCTGCCTGTTGCGAATCACTCATTTGGAGTCTGGATCCCAGAGTCGATAGATGTCACGTGTCTCATATCCAAGGAGGATACAGACTTTAGATCGTGGGTCCAATTTGGAGCGCTCTTCCGGGCGGATCCAGGCATGCGTTGTGCATCCGAAAATACGGATGTGCCCCAGATAGGGCTTATGTCCGGTCCATGCTTCATAGGGTGTGGATGTACCTGCAAGCAGCTTAGTCGTGGGAAGGCGATTCGTGATGTATGCTGCAGTGTGAAGAGCTTCAGCCCAGAATGCGAATGAGAGCCCGGCCGTATGAAGCATAGTCCAGACTCTTTCAAGAAGAGTCTGATTCATCCTCTCGGCTTTGCCATTCTTTTGTGGAGTGTATGGCATTGTGGTTTGATGCTGAATGCCTCTTTCATCGTAGAAGGCCTTGAGGTTGCGGTTCACAAACTCTGTTCCGTTGTCAGTTCGGATCTTCTTCACGGTCAGGCTGGTTTCGTTTTCAACCTGTCGAACCCAGGTTTTGATTTCTTCAACAGCATCAGACTTGAAACGGAGAATCCGAGTCCAGACCATGTGTGAATAATCATCCAGAATGACGAGGAAATAGTGCTTGTTTGAAAGGGAGCCTTCCTTGATGTAGCACAGATCCATGTGTACGAGCTCCAGGCACTCATGAGTTCCATGTGTCGGGAGTGTTTGAAAAGACGCTCGATGTTGTTTGCCTGTGATGCACCCGCCGCACATGGGTGATTCTTTGTCTTGCAGCAGGCTGTCCGGAAGATCATGAGCAACTGAATCTGCAGTCATTTTTGTTAGAGTTGAATAGCTGACATGTGCCAGCCGCTTGTGCCAAAGTTCTGCTGGGTTTGCCAGAGATGTCTTTCTCGGTGTAGGAGCAGAAGCCACAAAGGCCATCTCTTGCGTTGCTGAATGTCTTGATGGTTCACTGGTGTCAAAGATAGTCAGATTTCCCATCCGTGTAGCCACGACTGCCAGTTGTGATGCTTGGTTGTACACCTTGCAGTTCTTGTCAGTGTCAAACACTACTTTGAAGCCTTTGTCGTTGAGCTTGGTGACTGAGAGAAGGTTTGCGTCTGGAACATAAAGTACATCTTCAAAAGTCCTTGTTGCCGGTTTTCCGTTGCACTTGATCCCAACTCTCACTGTTCCTTGGCCGTAGGCAGGGATGGTTCTTCCATCACCAAGACGGACTTCTCGTGGTGTCAGAAAACGTTTGAAGTTGATGAACCAGTCCTTTTTGCAGGTCATATGTTTTGTACACCCAGAGTCCATGATCCATGCCAAGATGCCAGCAGCCAGGAGAAGGACGCTGTCGATGGAGCACATGGCCAATTCTTCAGTCACAAACTCTTCTTCAGTCAGGATGTGATGTGCTGAATCTGCTGGTTCTGAGTCATAGAATAAAGGTTCTGGTGGTGTAGCTGACATGTCCCTGTCAGACATAGTTGGTCCTTCAGATAGGAGGTTCAACTGGAAGTTGTCCTCTCCGTCTGGTAATTCCTGTGCTTTTGTAGATCCTGTAAGAAAGGCGGCCACAGTGGACATGTAAGTAGTCAGTATTGCTTGATGTGGTCGTCGGGAACCATAGTGACGAGCAAAGTTTGGATGCCGTTTGGGACAGTCCACGGCAATGTGCCCCTTTTGCTTTCACGTCCAGCACACTCGGTCAGTTGGGGGAACATATCCTCGTGGTGAATGAGGGGTTGATGAATCTCTGTTGTTGGAGTGTGTGAGGGAGCCCTGACTGCCGTTACCATAGCTTCCAAACTTTTTTGTCCTTTGTCCTTGATATTTGGTCACAAGACCAGTTTCTCCTCCATTGTCCTTGATATGTTGCTCTTCAACCATCATGAGTTCTTCAACGGCCTTCTCCAGAGTCAACGAGTATGGTTGATTTCCGGGTGGAGCTGTTGCTGCAGCTGCTCCTGCGGCGGCACCAGGTGCCCCACCGGCGGCTCTTCCTTGTGCATCAATGGCTTTCTGTAGTGTTGTTTGAAGTTCAGCCAGTTGAGCATCAAAGGTCTTCCCTTGTTTCTGAAAGGTCAGAAGACGGTTGATGGTGTCTTTGAATCTGACAGGTAGTCCACGAAAAAGGGTTAGTACTAGAACTCTCTCGGAGATCGCTTCTCCCATTGATGCGATACGGCTTGCTAGATGCTTGAGATGGGACACATGATCTTCCAAGCGTGTTCCTTCTTCCATCCGTTGTGTGTGGAACTCTGTCAAGCGACTTCCCAGTTCAACGTCGCTTGTCCTTTCATAGCGACTCTTCAGGGCCTTCCATGCTTTCCTTGGGCAGTTGGTTGGGTTGTTGTCTCTGATGATAAACTAGAGTCGTTCTGTTAAGTTCAGCGCCAGAATTGAAAAGGCCTGATCACAACGCCGCTTCCAACTGATTTGTTCTTCAGATGACGCTCTTGCAGGTAATATGTCAGTGGGAGGATCGCACATAACTCCCCATAGACCCTTGTTCAGGAAAACCATCTCGATGTTGAATGCGAATGTATGGTAGTCATCGCCGTCAAACGGCGCGACTTTGAAATGGTCTCCATGGTTGATTGTTGCTGCCATGATTATGTAGATCTGATGACGCCACCTGCTCTGATACAAAATGTTGAAATTTACATACCAGGATCTTTAGGAGTCTTCAGACACAGTACTCTGATAAGTCAGCTTTCTCAATTCCCTACTGAACTGTCGGTAATACTCTCCCATACACGTGTTACTGTTCTCACACACACACAGGCACTCTTGCCTGAATAATGTCACTGACTGTGCGAATCAAGAGGGTGAGCTGAAGGCACAGTTACACGACTCGTCTCACAAGCTTTCCAACGGTACCAAGCTTGCTCAGAATGGTTACACACAGACGAAGTAATAGCAAATACAAAGCTACAGCTACTTGTATGTCTGTACTAACTAAGAGCAGAAAAGTACAAGTGTTGAGTAGTCCGGTATCCTTGTGTCTTCGGGTTCTCAGCCACAGGATTTGCCGGACACCGCTCGATGATCTCTGATCATCGGCAGACCGATGTTGGCAGATGCCCAGTGCCCTCGGTGCGATCCACGGACGAGATTGTCCGGATCTGCGGTAGCTTCTCATAGTCGCTGATCTCTCGGCCGGTCGTCTTGAGATGACGGAAGGACCGCACCTCTTGACTCGGCAACGGCCGCGATTCTTCCAACTGCCTTTGCACGATTCATGAGCGTAGGATCCATCTTTAGAAAGAGCAGTGTCTTGCGCGTGCTCCTGTTCCTCACCACGTCAGCAGACTCAGAGTCGAGAGGAGCTCATGCTCGCACTCTCGCATCGTCTGCCGAACCACACACCCTGTTTGTCCAAAATCTGTCCAGATATATGTTGTCCGGTAGAGTTGTTATGTCAGCTCTGTGGAGCTCCCATAGGATGAGTAGAGAGAATAGGGCTGCGGATGGATGGATCAGTGGGACGCCTAAAGAGGCCTGCCCACAGCCATACTATGCCCCGCCATCTAGGATAGACAGGAGGGCCGAGAGAGAGCTTGGGATCTCTCTCTCTCTCTCTCTCTCTCTCTCTCTCTCTCTCTCTCTCTCTCTCTCTCGGCCCTCTTGTTTTTCCTTTTGTTGATGTTGTGCCGAGCCCAGTAGATCAGTAGATGAAGAGGATCGGACGGTTGCCCTTTTTCCAACAGAAGTCCCACATCATAGGGTTGACATTCAGTGCAGTCGACCAGCTCGCAACACGTCATTGGTGTGTTTGGCGCAAAAGCAAGAGTGCAAACGATTGTGCTTTCAAACTTGAGCTCTTGGACGAGAACTCCTCCAACTATTTAAACAGTTCGATCCACCAAGAAATCCTTTCATTGCACAGTAGAAGGGAGTCTACAGTGAGGTGCACGGTTCTGATAGAAGATCTTCAGAGTCAAGATGGGAAACTCACCCACCAGAAAACTCCACTCCAAAACCCTTCTAGGATCTTCTCTTAAGCATTGTGAACACCTTCTATCTCCCAATGAGGTGCAAAGCCGATTTGAAATAAACCTGGCATCACTCTTAAGGGTTTCTACGCAAGGTAGTTGTGTGCCGCTTGGTATCTTCACACCAGTGAGAGACTATTGAGATATCATACGATGTCCTAGGTAGCACCCTCAGATTGAGGGGTTCATTGGAAAGCTACCACAATTTCGATAATGTAGACATTGGTATATTACAAGTGCAAAATGCATACCACCAATGAAGGGAGCACAATAAAGCCTTGAGTGAACTTTTTCGTAGGCCCGAGGGAAAACCTTGCTCACATTGCCGCAGAGCTCTGGTCCCTCTGCTCACTAGCTCCAGACCTCTCGCAAAACAAAACAACTGTAACATGAGCCATTTTTTAATGAAACAACAATTGTGGGATACATCCCACATTGTGTGGAATCCACACATTGCCATTGGTGACATGCAATTTAAGAATTTGAACAAGGAGAATAATTTGGAAAAATGCAAAGGTTCGGATCAGGGATGGAAGCTGTTGAAAAATTGGCCCTCAGCATGCCCAAGCGCGGCGCCGAGAGGCGCCAACGCGCCGCCAGAAAGTGGAAACTCCGCTCCGGTGGATCTGGCGACTCAAAAATTGTTCAGATCATAAAATGGATGATTGCCCCTTAAAGTTGACAAGTCGCTGAATCCGGTGGAAGTTGTTTCGCTGGAATCGGACAAGTATCGAGGGAGATATGGCCTTCCAAAATTGGGGTGTGCGCAGCGACTCTGGGAGCCGGCTGCGACTCGAAATCCGGTGGATAATCGACCGGATTGAGTAGCAAAAATACCATCTGGAGAAATTGCTCCGGAAGGCCTGCCGAAGCGTCCGGTGGATAATCCACCTGATCAGGTGGATAATCCACCGGATCCAGTAGTGCGGGTTGTTACTGGGGGACCGCAAAAATCATGGCTCGGCGTCCGAAACTCAGTATTACGTTTTGTTACTTGGGGACTTTGTCAAAATTCTGACTACAGGTCCGCGGACAGGTTTCGAACCTCGTCACACCCCGTCACCAAAATCGACCCAAAAGTGGGTAGGGTGCGTGGAAACAGTGCAGAGGACCCCTAAACCACGTGCAAAAGGACTTGCGTCTTGGGAAAGGCGCTTCGCACGTGAAGGAAGACGCCACGGCGTGTGCGCGCCATTGAGGCGTTGAGCGTTTCTGTGGTGGGTGAGACCTGCGCTTCCACAAGCATAACTTGGGCTACGCTTGGCCGAATCATGCACGGTTTGGTGCATTGGAGAGCTCATGACTAGCCCTATAAATTTTGTGATCATGTCTATGTTCAAATATAACAGAAAACAACATTATTCCCTTCGCAAACTGACTGTCTCTAAATTCCTGCTCACATAGCGTGAGACGACCAGAAAGCTCACGCTCAGTCTCAGATTCGCCCAAAACAGTAGACGTGAACCACTAGAGACGATCAGACAAACATCGGGACCGCACCACGCGGATTCCATCCTGACAAAGGGTTATGGGCCGACAGGTCTGATAGCCTCCATCGTTCACTTCTTCCGTAGCGCACGACATCGTCACCTTGGACGTCCCCGTGAAGTTCTGAGAACCTGTCGAAGTAGCAGCTACGCACATGGCGCAGAAGGAGACGCAGCCCATTTAGAAGTATGCGGGCGGCCCAGGCTTTGGGCTATGGAGGTGGCACTTTGAGTTGCACCTCGCGCATAAGGGGCTGTTTGAGGTCATGATGGGAACGGAAGTCCTCGACCAAGCGACGGCGACGGAAGCGCAGAAGGAGGCCTTCACAAAGAAGAACACGGAGGCGCTCATGCTGCTGATGTCCGGGACGGCAGAGTCGCAGTGGGGCTACTTCCAGGTCTGCAAGCTGGCAGCCGAAGCTTGGCAAAAACTCTGCTCCATCCATCAATCCAAGTCGCTAGCGAACAAAATCTTCGCAATGAAGCGACTTCTTACGGTGAGAATCGAAGAGGGAGATGATGTCATCTCCGCCATGCAGCAGATCGAGTCGCTCGCCTCTCAATGCAATGACGTGGGATGGAAGATCGACACACAGCTGCAGGCGATGGCCCTCCTCATCGCCCTACCTGACAGTTGGGGCCCACTCATCACCGTCCTCGGAGGATGGACGGAGGACAAGCTCACCTATGGCGCGGTCGCAGAGTACATCCGCAACGAGGCGCAGCGCCGGAGCTGCGGGAAGTCCCCGTCTTCCTCATCGGCCCTCGTCACCAAAACGCGTGGTGGCGGAAACGGGGGCAAAGGTAGCGACGGAAAGGGTGGCGGCAAGAAGGGCACCAAGAGAGGTGCGTGCCGCAACTGCGGCAAGGAGGGCCATTGGGCCCGCGAGTGCCTGGAGCAGGCGAAGACCGGCGGCAAAAACAGCAAGGGCAGGTCGCTCCTCAACGGCAACAAGAATCACTTCCTCAAGAAGGCCAACAGGCGGTGCCTGGATTCCGGGGCCGAGGAGCACACCCAAGTTGCGACGGTGGGGTTCTTCACCTACGAGAAGTCTTCCAAGTTGATGGTGGTCGCAAACGACAAAGTCGAGCCGGCGGCCGGCCAAGGCGACGTGGAGGTGGAAGTCGTAGTGGGCGGTAAGAAGGAGCTGTGCAAAATCCGTGATGTGCAGTATGTCCCTGGCCTGGCTGACATCCTAAGTGTTAGCCGCTTGACGGACAAAGGATATGAGGTGCTCTTCCGCAGGAAACGCGCAGTGGTGCGCATTGACGGCGACGCCGAGGTCGTGCTGGAGGCAAAACGCGAGGGCGGTCTCTACATCGTGGAGACCAAGGTGGTCCCCGCAGTATCGGACGCAGCAGACTCGCAGGAGCGCGTCGTCAACATGGCCAAGGGAGGGAGCGCTGATCTAGAGCTCTGGCACCAACGGTTGGGACATTCAGCGCCCGCAACCGTTAAGGAGATGGAGAAGCACGACATGGTGTGGAGTCTCGTCATCGATGGTGCAGCAGACGCAGCAGCAGATTTAGCAGCGTACAAAAAGTGCAAACGTTGCATTTTGGGCAAGGCATGGCGCAAGCCGTTCAATGAGAATGAGGCTCACGTGAAGGACCTGCTGGAGGTCGTGCACAGCGATGTGTGCGGACCATTCAAAATGCCGTCAAACGGTGGCTTGAGATACTTCGTCACCTTTATTGATGACTGCAGCAGGAAGCTCTACGTGTACTTCATGAAGCGGAAAGGCGAGGTCCTAGACTGGCTGAAGGAGTACGTCGCAGTGGTGGAGAGGCAGACTGGCCGGAAGGTCAGAGCGCTACACAGCGACAATGGCGGAGAGTACGTGGGCTGCAGCGGGTGGATGAAGCAGCAGGGCATAAAGTGGGAACCCACTACGCCGTACTCACCACAGTCCAACGGAGTGGTGGAGCGGGCAAACCAGACGCTGCTCAACATGGTGTGGACCATGCTTGTGGATGCGGGGTTGCCGCGAGGGTTCTGGGCGGAGGCTGTGCATACAGCGAGCTACACCATCAACCTCACCCCAACAGCGGTGCTGAATGGTAAGGGTGGCTGGAAGACGCCGCAGGAGGTTTGGAGCGGGCGCAAGCCAAACGTGGTGGACCTGAAGGTGTTTGGGTGCAAGGAGCACGCGATGGTGCAGGCGACGCAACGACGCGACAGCAAGCTAGAACCACGGGCAAAGCCGTGCTTGTTCCTCGGCTACGAGAGCGCGCAAAAGGCGTACAGGCTCTGGGACCCGCGCACGCAAGAGATCATCCGCAGTCGTGATGTCGAGTTCGAGGAGCAGTAGAGCTTCAGCAGCAGCAGCAACGAAATGAGCGTTGGGAACACTCCAAAACAGGGGGAGTGGTTCCAGCTCCTTGACTACGAGGAGGAGCCGGCGGACGCGGAGGTCGATGATGCGGCGTCGGAGCGCGGCGGTGCAACAAGAGCAGCAGTCGAGGCAGAGGACTCCGACGACGATGGAGCTGGGCTCGAGATCCGGCGGAATGATTTGTCGAATGAGGCACCGCGAGTGCCGAAGCGCGCACTCCCGGTGGAGTTCGCGTCGGGCGTCGGAGAAAAATATTCCGGACGCGCCGCCCGTCCGGTTGATGGTTCACCAAAGCGAGAGGGATCCTCAGGGAGCCATCCGGTAAATGTGTCACCGGAACAGGCTGAGTCGGAAGGATCGCAGCAGAGCGACGAGACGCCGCCAAGACTGCTGCGCCGTAGCGGGAGGCAGCGGAGAGCGGGGAAGCATTTCGACGCAGGTACCGCTCGATAGATCGGCATGACGCGGTGCATGCTGGATGCATCAACGGAACCGATTACTGTGCAAGAGGCGCTTGCGCGGCCCGGGGGGAAGCAGTGGGACGCCGCCATCAAGTCGGAGTTGGCGTCCATTGCTGAAAAGGACACGTGGCAGCTGGTTGACAGGCCGAAAGACGCCAAGGTCATCGGTTCCAAGTGGGTCGTCAAGACCAAGTTCACAAAGAAAGGTGTGGTTGACAAGTACAAGGCACGGCTCATGGCGAAGGGGTATGCACAGTGTAAGGGCGAGCACTACGATGAGACGTTCGCCCCCGTCGCCAAGTTCACAAGCATCCGGACGATCCTTGTGGTGGCAGCCGCGAAGGACATGGAGCTCCAGTACGGGCTAAAACAATCGCCCCGATGCTGGTACCAACAGATGGACAGCTTCATGGCACAACTCGGCTTCAAGCGCTGTGAGGCGGATCACAGTGTATACGTGCGGCGTAGCAAGAAGCTCCATCAGATTGTCGCACTCTACGTGGACGATCTGATCTTGTGCTCCTTTGACCTGCGGAGCCTACAACAACTGAAAGAGCAGTTGAGCAGCAGGTTCCACATGTCGGACATGGGGGAGCTGGAGTTCTACCATAGGGTGAGCATTACGCGGAACCGGAGGGCGCACACGCTTGAGCTGGGACAGGCCAAATACGTGGCCGAGGTACTGAAGCGGTACGGCATGGAGGATTGCAAACCAGTGTGCAGTCCTGTCTCCACGACTTGTGAACTGAGTGCGACAATGGTGCCGCAGACAAAAGAGGAGCGAGAGGATATGGCAGGGGTGCCCTACCAATCGGCGGTGGGCAGCCTCATGTACGCCATGGTGGTGACTCGACCGGACCTAGCCTACGCGGTGGGCCAAGTGAGCAGGTACATGGCCGATCCAGGGCCACTACACTGGCAGGCGGTCAAGCGCATCCTCCGGTACCTGCAGGCGACGCGGCACGTGCGCCTGAGGTTCGACGGCAAAGGGCGGGCGGACACTTTGCGCCTGGTCTGCTACACGCATGCAGACTACGCTGGGGATGTGGACAAGCGGAAGTCCACATCCGGCTACGTGTTCTTCCTCCGTGGTCTCGTGGTGCAGCAGGAAGCAAGACTGTGTCGTCATCTCCACAGTTGAAGCGGAGTACATTGCGCTGGCCGAGGCGGTCAAGGAGGCGGTGAGGCTCCGCAGGTTGCTGGGGGAGCTGGGCGTGCCGCAGCAGGAGCCAACGGTGGTGCAAGAGGACAACACCGGCTCCATCTCGCTGACCAACAACCCGACGAAGCACAGGAGACGAAGCACATCGACGTGCGTTACCACTACGCATGGGACATGGTCGAGAAGGGGCAGGTGGTGTTGCAGCACTGCAGCACACACAACATGCTTGCGGATTGCTTGACCAAAGTGCAACCCGCGGACCGGCACGCGATGAGCGTGGCCGGGCTTGGGATGACCAGCTATGATGGGCTGGAGGGCGCAGCGGAAGATGAGTAAGAGCAAGCTGGAGCAGCGGGCATGGCAGGTGCAAGGGGGAGAATGTTGAAAAATTGCCCCTCTGCATGCCCAAGCGCGGCGCCGGGAGGCGCCAACACATCGCCAGAAAGTGGAAACTCCGCTCCGGCGGATCTGGCGACTCGACAATTATTCAGATCCTAAAATGGATGATTGCCCCTTAAAGTTGACGAGTCGCTGAATTCGGTGGAAGTTGTTTCGCCGGAATCTGACAAGAATCGAGGGAGATATGGCCTTCCAAAATTGGGGTGTGCGCAACGACTCTGGGAGCCGGCTGCGACTCGAAATCCGGTGGATAATCGACTGGATTGAGTAACAAAAATACCACCTGGAGAAATTGCTCCGGAAGGCCTGCCGAGGCGTCCGGTGGATAATCCACCTGATCAGTTGGATCATCCACCGGATCCAGTAGTGTGGGTTGTTACTGGGGGACCGTCAAAATCATGGCTCGGCGTCCGAAACTCAGCATTACGTTTTGTTACTCGGGGACTTAGTCAAAATTCTGACTGTAGGTCCGCGGACAGGTTTCGAACCTCGTCACACCCCGTTACCAAACTCGACCCAAAAGTGGGTAGGGTGAGTAGAAACAGTGCAGGGGACCCCTACACCACGTGCAAAAGGACATGCGCCTTGGGAAAGGCGCTTCCCACGTGAAGGAAGGCGCCACGGCGTGTGCGCGCCATGGAGGCGTTAGGCGTTTCTGTGGTGGGTGAGACCTGCGCTTCGGCAAGCATAACTTGGGCTACGCTTGGCCGAATCGCGCGCGGTTTTGTGCGTTGGAGAGCTCATGACTAGCCCTATAAATGTTGTGATCATGTCTATGTTCAAATATAACGGAAAACAATGTTATTCCCTTCGCAAACTGACTTTCTGTAAATTCTTGCTCACATAGCGTGAGGCGACCAGAAAGCTCACGCTCAGTCTCAGATTCGCCCAAAACAGTAGACGTGAACCACTAGAGACAATCAGACAAACGTCGGGACCGCACCACACGGATTCCATCCTGTCAGAAGCAGTACTACCGATATCATGTATTGTCTGGGATTTGTACCGAAGTATCACAATGTTGTGATAGTGATAATTGTTATGGCACTACTTGTATGGTAACATTGCTCACCTTCGAGGGCACCTCTCTTCTGTACCACAATACTTTACCGCGGCACTGTATTGTGGTCCTCTCGACCTCAAGGTAAAAATACGACCGTAATGGTTACATCCGATTTCTTGCTTTTTCTTGTTCTTTGTCAGTAGTTTTTTAATGTTTTGCACGATTATTCATCCTACCAGATCCACATTACTAGAATTTCAGTCATTCGATTACTTTTACAAACAATTAAGGAACGGCAAACGAGACTGCGGCTCGGGAAAATCTTAAAAAATACAAACGAGACATCAGCGCAAGAGCCCCTGTTACGTTTGGCCAGAAGATCAGCCACACATTATGTCAGAAATTACCTCATAGATCACTTCAAGGGGTGTAGCCACTGAGAAAACAAAGGGTGACAGCGCAAGTTCATCTCCAGAGACATACGATCAAAGTCTGAATGGTCTCACGACCGACCATCGTGCGAGCCTCGCCAAGACCAAGCCAACGGTTTCGTGCAACAACGGTCAAGGCAAACGCACTTGCGGAGATCACTCGTGCACACATCACTCCTCTATGCATACGGCTAGCAAAGCCGAATCGTGGTCTCGCGGCGCTCTTCCTTCTCCCTTGCTCGAGTCGCCAATTAACTCCTGTGCCCGCTCGACGAAACCCGCTAGGCTAGGACTTTACCTATTTGTATTACTTTTATTCCATTGAGTAATCAATCCATTGGATTCCTCTTCAGGCTCGCCCTCTGGGCCGCCTCAAGCTTCTCCGCCCTCATTGCCTCTCAGCGCCCGTGCTCTCGCACTACGCCCAGTACTTTCCCGCTAACGTCACTCATACATCAGCAATGCCCACACCTTCAATGAAGCTTCCTTCCTTCTCCCCAAAGTACTGCGTCCACACAATACACCTGATCCTCAGTGCTCGCACCATCGGTGCTGCACCCACAATACAGTCCTTCACTTTCCTTCCTCGTCCGCTTCCATTCTGCTTTCCATCACTGTTTCCGTTCTGCTTCTCCTCGTGCTTCCGTCCTGAACCAAAACGCTCGTCATTATGACCGCGTCCACTTAACAGCAGCACCTGCAATCTCCTGACATGGTATCAGAGACCAAGTGACACACCTGGCCCTTTCGTGCTTGCCACTATCGGTCGCACCCACTTCCACTTTGATCAAACTCCTCCGCCTCAAAGAATCATGGTCGCCAAAGAACTGCGGTGGCAGCGCGTCTTCTGACTAAGGTGTTGTGGTAGTACCATTCCACTTTCTCCTGGGGATTTCGCGTACGTGGCCTGCCCCTGCGCCCACACTCCTCCTCATTAGTAGCAGCTTCCGCTCCTCCGCCGTCAAATTTGCTACTCTCACGCACGAGGTTTCATCCCTACGCTCAAACATCTGCTCAGCATCATTCGCCATCGCTTCATCTGCTCATCATCCTCCGGTCATCATCATCATTATCATCAGCTGCCTTGACATTGCCTCGTGCCGCCATCTCGCGCCGCTGTCTCGAGCCGCCCTCCTTGTCTGCCATCAGGCCCTCCTCACCATCAGCTCGCTGCTGCCTTTTTGTCAACTGCATCATGGCCTCCGCCCTCACTCTGTCTGGTCTCCCCAAGCTCACTATGAAGCCGGATGGGACCAACAACTATAAGCTGTGGAGCTACTCGGTGTCTCTCTTCTTCAGGACTCAGAAGGTTGAGGGAATCACTTTTAGTGACCTCGTCACCAACACTGACACCGGGGTGGAACCACCTGATGCCGCCGCAGCTCCTGCACCGGCAACCGCCGCAACCACCGCATCTACAACTGCCGCTACAGAAGGCAACCCTCCGGCAGAACTTTGTACAATCCTCCTCCTTAGAATGTATCTTCATCTTCCGCCCCTACTGGCACAACCGCAACTAGATCTTCAACTGGCACTGGTACCGCTGCTGCAGGTCTGGAAGGCCCTTGAATATCTCTTCAGCAACAACACCTCCACCGCCTGTAGCATCAAAATCATGTCGCTCTTCTCCGTGTCCTTTGCCGCCCACACCAACATGGGCAGCTACATTGCCGCCGTCACCACCATCGCCCGCGAACTCAAATAAATGACGATTGACCTTCCGCCCGGTGTCGTCTGCCTCGTAATCATCTCCGGCCTCCCTATTCAGTATGATATCATCCATCAAATCCTGCTACAACTGCCTGTCGACCAACTGACCATCGCCGTCATCAGCCCCAAGCTCATGGCAGCAGAACAAGAATACGTTGCCAAGCAAGCACGCGAGACTACCATTGCCACAAACTCCTTCAAGACCATGGCTGCCACTGCTAACAACCGCTTGATTAACCGCTTCCCCGCCTGCTCTTACACCATCCGCCATGGTCCCTTCAAAGGGACCAAGTGCGGTCGCCGCAACCACCTGCCGCACGTCCGCGATCATCGTGCTACCAACGAGTGGCTGGACCAGGACCCCGGCAAATCCTATGGCGACCAACCTAACTGGGCTGAAGAGCGCCGTCAGCGCTACTACAACCGAATGGGTAGCTCAAGCTGGCGTTCAACTCCATCCAACAATGTGGAAGCAACACCTTCTCGTACTGTTCCTGCTGCTGTGAATCCTGCTCCTAACAATGCTGGTATGTTAGGGATAGTTGAGCCTGTGACTGAGATTGGATCTGAGGAGTATGGTCTTGAGATGTACACCGTGTCCCCTCCTCCTCCTCTCTCCTCTCGTACCTCTCTCTGCAACTTTGACTCTCTGCACATTGCACTCATTCAACCTCCATCTCCATACTCGACTTTTCGCCACAGTCATTTCCTCTTCATCCACGACCAATTCTCCCAGCACTACACTATACTTTCTCTCAGCATATTGGCAGGAGCAGTTCCTGCACTCAGGGACTGGCTACGGCAACGAACCAAGCACTTTGACAGACCGCCTTGCCTCATTCACTACAACACTGCACATGCACCCTTTCACACCTTTCTCACTGACTACTGTACGAACCACGGAACACGGCTTGGCACAGCCCCTACCCACAGCAAACACCTCGCCAATCGCCTACTGAAGGAAGTAGATCGCTTCATGCACAACCACCACATGACCTCTCAGATCTGGACGGCTTGCCTCCGCAGAGTTGTCACTGTTCACAACCTACGCAAACCCAAGTACGCCCAGAGTCAAAAACATTATGGGTGTGTGACCAAAACCGTTCTTCTTCCTACTGCAAGCCTGAACAGACCAACAATAAACCTACTGAAACTGCCTCCGCATTACTCACAACCTGTGCACTTCTCTCTGACGCCCCTTCCTCCACCACACTCACTGCTTCTGCTCAGAAACTGCTGCACCGTCCAGGTTTTCTCTCCTCCCTCTACAACCTGGTGCTGAGGCGTCCACTGCCTCCAAAACCTCTCAAGCTCTCTCTGTGATGTGTCTCTACAGAAGCAGGACTCCCAAGCCTACCCTTCAAGGCTTGCACCCCTCTCGCGATGTAAGGGGGGTGTCAGACATTATATCAGAGATCGCTTCAAGGGGTGCAGCCACTGAGAAAATAAAGAGTGACAACACAGGTTCATCGGCGGAGACATACGACCAAAGTCCAAACGGTCTCACGATCGACCATCGTGCGAGCCTTGCCAAGACCAAGCCAACGGTTTCGTACAACGGTCAAAGCAAACGCACCTACAAAGATCGCTCCTGCACACGTCACTCCTCTATGTGTACGGCTTGCAAAGCCGAATCGTGGTCTTGCGGCACTCGTTCTTCTCCCTCGCTCGAGTCGCCACCTCACTCCTTTGCCCGCTCGATGAAGCGCGCTAGGCTAGGACTTTACCTATTTGTATTTCTTTTATTCCATTGAGTAATAAATCCATTGAATTCCTCTTCACGCTCGCCCTCTGGGCCGCCTCCAGTCCCTCCGCTCTCATTGCCTCTCAGCGCCCGTGCTCTCCCACTGCGCCTAGTCCTTTCCCGCTAACGTCACTCATACATCAGCAACGCCCGCACCTTTGAGGAAGCTTCCGTCCTTCTCTTCAAAGTGATGCGTTCACTCAAGACACCTGATCCTCAGTGCTCGCACCTTCGTTTTTGCACCCACAATACATTCCTTCGTTTTCCTTCCTCTTCCGCTTCCATTCTGCTTTCCATCGTCGTTTTCGCTCTGCTTCTGCTCGTGCTTCTGTCCTGAACCACAACGCTCGTCATTGTGACCGCGTCCACTGAACAGCAGAATCTGCAATCTCCTGACACATTATGCTGTCCGCGGGACGTATGAGGGCTCAGCATTAACGCAGTCTGCAGTGTGACTTGGGGGAAAATCCTGTTTGCCATTCCTTACAAACGATAGTACTCTGTGTACTGCGGTACCATTGTAAGACCACAAAAGTTTACCCTTACCATTGGTAACGCTGTACGGGCAGCAATGTCGTGACACGCCCTGGTAATCCAGTACCGTGGTACTTTGGTACCGCCGTACTCAAGACCTTGGTATGCCATCCCTGGTCTGGATAGAGGGTAGGGTGGGTAGTCCCGTTTCACCCTTCCAAAGTAGGCATCAATTTACACAGAACGGATATGATGAGCCTGTGGACATCCAAAACATGCAAAGTGTATGGTATTCCGTGCGGAATAGATTAAAAGCGGGCACTACGACAAGTGGCAGATCTGGACTGCATAAACATGTAAATCTCACCCTGCAAAAGATGCTTACTGCCTGTGACGTGCTTGTGGACAAAGTACAAGATTAAGATACGAAATGAGTAAATTCAAAGTTGCATTTTTAGAGGAATACATCTTCCACAAACCACTACATTGCTGTCCCTACCACAGAAGGCGATGCAAAGCTCGTGTCAGTGATGCAGTATGATTTGTGATGCCATGTGGCTTCTTGAAATGCAAGTGTTTTTCTGGAACAAAATGTCAAACTTTTACCGTGAGGCATTAATTTGTGTGTGGATAAGAAAAGGCACTCTTCTTTTTCTGCCAATAGCTGCACCATGACGTCCATCTACGCCACGCATGTATACAAGTGCATGGTTGCTACTTAGTAGCTTGCCATTCAGTGGTGGAAAATCGTTCCAGCAACCCAATCATGAAAGAACATCTGCAAACGTGTCACATTTTATGCTACCTTGGCAGTGCAAGCCAACCGTTCAGCTTTCAAATTTGCACAGCTCACACCCGAGCACGCAAACTTGGCAACTCACAAAACCCTTTGGACTCAAATCTCTCTAGTGCTTCCAGCTCTGAACTACTGCATTTCAAAGCATCGAGGCCACCCTTTCCCAGATTCCAGGACCTCAGCGACATGCACATTCATAACACATTAAAGAAGCCAAGCCAGCTAGCTCAGTGCAAACGCGTTACGTTCGAACTGGTATCCTCCAACAACCCGCTTGCTGTATGATGGAACCCTTTTGCTAGTAGAACCTTTTTTCTTGGCTCAATGAAGAACACTGGAACGATGGAACCCTGGAATGAGGGGATCTTTTCCTTGCCGCAAGGAAGAGGGTGGAACACGATGTAGAAACGCATGAGCTGTAGAAGAATATCCTAGCTACATACACCAAGGCACCAAAAGTACGCACAAGTAGCAAATGCGCATGGCCAAGAAACATGAACAGGCGGCTGTGGTGGTCTCCAGCTGGGAGCAGACTAGCACACAAGAGAGGAAGTCAAGGCTGTTGGAGCAATGGATAACCTAATCATCTCTGAGTGGGATGTCTGAGGTTTGAGTACTCAGCCGGCCTAGCCCACCGTGCATAAGTCCACATCAGAGACTGAGGGAGAAAAAATGATTGAAAAAGAAAGTAACACAGTGCAAAGCATACTGCCACAGGAATTCGCAAGATGCGGCCAAAGGCCAAACGCTGTCCTAGGACTCCTGGGACAGGGTTTGACCTTTTGCCGCATCCTGGTTGAGCTGACTGGAGGACTGAAGCTCAACCACGCTGCGCCTGTCAGTGTGGCTAACCCGTCGGCTGGCTAGCGGCCCATGGAGGCCATCGTCAGGACCAACGGCGGGGGCACCAGCCAGTGCCTGCCTGGCCGACGAACCCGGCCAGAGGACTTTTTCAGGCGCCGCCTGAGAAAGCCTTGTCGGTGACAAGGGTTTTGCAGATGCACAGCAGCTAGTCGCTGTCGCTGTCGCTGGACGTGTCCGTGCCCACCACCTTCACCTTCCACAGCTGGTTGGGACCGCCCCAAAGGACCCACTGGCCGATCCTGTCGGGCTTGCCGTCGATCATGTCGAGGCACTTGTGCGAGTGCGCCGCTCGAATGTAGTAGTGGCCGCCCTTGGCCTTGGACAGCTCCCACAGCTGGTTCTTGTGGCCCGTGGGGGCGTACAGCATGACGGCCGCCCCGTCCTTCCTGCTCTCCTCGCACACGTCCAAGCACGTGCCGGACAGAGCGTGCCAGATCTGGTACGCGTGGCCGTCGTGCTTGCGAAGGGTCCACTCGCTGCCCAGTTGCGCGTGGGAGACGTAGTCAGCGCACACGAGCTTGTTGGTGCCGGGGGCGATTGTGAGGAACTCGCCCTTGGCGTTTTGGATGGTCACCACGGCGCCAGTGGGCCACGAGTCGACGGCCTTGAAGGTGACGCCCATGGCTGCCGAGTCTACGAGGTGGTAGAAGCGCGGTTGAGGTGTGAGGAGAGCAAGGCGCTGCGAGGCACGAAGCGGGTACAGTTTGGATTCTTGCGAATGCAAGACCCAAGTGCAACCGATGTTCAAGGACTCGGAGCAACTGCACCAAGCACACGGTGAGGCCCCCCTCTACTTCTATTGTTTTCATCCATCCATTGCGAACTCGGATGAAGCGAGTGCAGTGCGGGCAGAGGAAGTTCGTCCTTTTCCCTCGTCATCCCCTCTCGTCCATTCCCTCCAACTCTCCATCCCTGGTTGCCTCTGCTTTCCACGGAGGAAGGCGGACGCACGCAGATAGGGATGGAGCGGGGGGCGTTCAGGTGGAAGTTCCACCTGGGCGTCTGTCCGCTGGCACCTCGGCAGGACACCGCTCGACTATGAAACGCGGTCCAATCAACATGGGCGGGCTGCGCATAGTGTGTGGAGGCATAGATGCGCAGCGCATCCCCAGCCATTACGATCGTTTAGGCCCGTCATCGCTGGCCTGATGCGGAATCGCCGGCGCTCCTCCTTCCCTGCCCTCGGCATGGGACAAGTGCCAGCACCACATGCAGCGTGGTGGTGGTAGCGCTAGCCGCACCTGAGGGCTGCGCTGCGGCCGTGCCCAGGCTGGGAGCCGGCCGAACCATCCCTGGGTGGGCCGGGAAAACGGATATCGGCGGCGTTTAGCAGGAGCAAAATGCAGTTGTATCACACCTCCTCAACTAGCACTCAAAAGTCACCCCCCTCGTCGAAGACGTAAAACTTGCCGAACCCCATGTTATGTCCCTGAGTGTTACGTCCCAGACGTACATGGGTCCCTAAATTCTGTGAGTGGGTATCTTTTTCAGTACATTCATGGCCCACCGCGCAACAACTTCAGGAATTTTGCATCGATCGGCCGAGGGCATTTTGACCAACTGCCCCGACCTCCAGTGTTATGTTCCAGATGTTTCCGACAACTTTGACCACCTTCCAGAATGGTCAAAGAGAAGTGTCGCAAACCATATCGATGTTTCGATACCGTTCGGTCCCCTTCTCAACGGTGTTAGATAAAATCGCGCCTCGATGTTCTCGAAGCCCCCCGACTTCTCGCCAGAGCTTTTTGAAGGAGCGACTCACGGTATGACCTCGCACGCGTTGCTTGGCTCGAGCGCCGAGGACCCGGCATATGCCCCATTCTCAATCTCGACATTGTACACATGTGCACGACTCACTCGTCACTTTTCATTGAAGTACACTTACTGCTCAATAAGTCCCAAGCCCTCGAATCCTCTTTGTCCTGCACCTCATCCTGGTGAACCACGTACGTTCCGCTCGGCGTAACACTTGGTAACGGAGCGCGGTCGTACTACAGGGACAATTGGCGCATAAACTACATGGTGACAACCTTGCACGAGTCTTCAGTGCATCTCCACAGTTCAAAAGATGACAGTGGTGAACGAAGCAAGCACAACCTGTGACAAGCAACAGTCCCCGGTGAACACTCCGGCGATGGAGGATCAGCAGCACGTGAACACGGACGCACTCCAGACAAACCACACAACGGTAATTTTCGCGGCGAATGGCATAGCACCGACGAACCCGACGGCCAACCCAGTGATGGACCCCTCCGGCTATGCGAATCCTTTGCCTCCGCTGCTACCCATTGGGTCGACACCTAGCGCGTTAGGAGGCACCAGTCCACAAGCTCGTAACAATGAAGACTTGTACCATAAGTTGTCGGGACTCGAAAGCCTCAACATCCACTTGCAATTACTCAACCACTTCGAAATGTACTAGAAGTTGTCGGGACTCGAAAGCCTCAGTAGTGGAGGAGCTTCGAAATTTTTTTGTGCCCGAAGCACTGCTCACCGAGAGAAACCTTCAACTCTCAACTGAATCCTAGATTCGACGTGCGAAGTCTAAGGGATCGACGATCAAGAGGTGGCTGATGAGCTTGCATGTGTAGTTCACCGTCGCTGGGGTCAACAACGACAAAAGGAAGATTGACCTCGCGGCCTCGCTTTTGCATGACACGGCTTTAAGTTGGCGGTCCGATCTGAAGGCCATCTAACGGCACCAGGAGATCGGCGGAGCGAGATCAACGGCTCACGCGACCACTCTAAAATCGTCGACCACAGGCTTACATATCAGGAGATAAAGGAAACAAGATGTGGGACCAAATAACTCACCACCCCGGTCGTACCAAAAGACGCACAAGGGACGAAGGCAAGCGCGCTCGGCTTGGGGCAGTCTGGTCACTCTTTCGACACAGGGCGAAGACCCAGCGGTAGCGAGAGAAATCAACAGTCAAGTAAAGGAAGTAACGGCCAAGACCACCCTGAAAAATCAAGAGGCAATGGACCTATGACATCAGCATGCGCAAAATTAAGATGAGACGTAGTGGATTTGGCTGTAACTTAAGGAGAACGGTGCATTTTTCCACGAGCACAGTCAAGGCATGTAGAGGAGCATGGAGGTGGCGGAGTGAAGGTCAGCGGGAGGTTGAAGGTGAAGGAGACGCGCAATGGCGGCTCTGTGAATTTGGCAGAGGTGCCAGTGCAAGAGGTTAGTGTGCTCAGGTGATAGTGTGGGAGCGACGTGGACAAGTGGAGAAGTAGTGGAGGACGAGGGAAGAGGAAGAGGGATACAAAACAGACGATCATAGTGTAGGCCACGAAGAACATACAGCTAGAGGAGTGAACAGACACGCCACGAGTGGACGAGAAGTCCATGCCCTGGTCGTCAAGGTTGGTGACAGAGAGGAGGCTGACCTCGAGGTCAGGCACGTACAGATTATCAAGGAGGAACAGGTTCCTCCCAGAGCAACGAAGCGAACGACGCCAACACCCTGGAAAGGCAGGAATTGGCCAATGCCGGTGCAAACACAGTGGACCGAGCCAAAAGGGCTGAGAGAGACGAAGGACGAGTGAAACGTATTCATGTGGTGAGTGACCCGGGAATCAAGAATCCAGAAGCCACCAGACAGTCGGGTTGAGGGAAAAACAAGACCCACAGCAACAGTACCCGAGGAAGGAATGGACGGAGGTTGGACGAGGCGATGGGAGTACGTGGTGAACTGCCAATCCTCAATCCACGAGTAATTATCAGGCAAAGCTCCCTGAACACAACTAGACGACGCGCAACGGAGGGCTCCATCTGAGTCATAGACAAGGAAATGAGACTGGCCACTCATACCCTCACCTCCGTGAGAACGAAGCTAGAGGAGCTCTGTGAGACGACGCTCCAGAGCCCACTCCTCATGCTGATGGCCAGAGCGGCGGTTGGAAGGATGAGTGTCAGGAAAGTGGCCATCATCACGGGGCAAGACAGGCGCAGTGTAGTGCACGGGCGGCGATCCATAGTAGGTAGGACTAGAGGCCGGAGGCACCCAGCCTCAGAAACCGGACTGAGAAGTGGGGTGCTGGAGGGGCGCCAGGGTGGTGCTGAAGGTGCAGGTAGGGGTGGAGGAAGACGGAGATAGGGCCACGGTGGTGGCGGCCTTAGGAGCAAAAGAGGAGTTGATGCTTGTGCGGGCCCAATGGGCATGCATAGTGGATGCAAGACGAGCATCATCACGAGGAGCCGGACACTTGGGTTTCTCGACAGCTCCGATGTCTTCTGCTTCCTTTGCTTCCACATGGAGTAGTCACGCTTGGACACTGCGTTGCAGGTCCTACATGGCCACGTCTAGAGATATCGGTTGGTGTTTTGTTGCTGCCATAACTTCCTCTGCTACTTCCACATCTTCTGTTTCCCATAACCGCCGTTGCATTGTGGGTCTCTCGACCAGGGGTAAATGTTGTTTTTTGCCAGCGATGTTGACGTAAATGGGTCTGCTGCTCCAATCCACCTGCTGATTGTGCCGGTATAGGAAATCTCACCCGAGGATGATTTTGTGGTCGCACACGGGCAAGTTCTCCATACCGTTACATTGTGCAAATCTCCAATTTGCAGTCAGAGTGGTTTGCAAAGTGCATGGATCCGCAAGCGTTCGTCTATGCCTTTCCTTCAAACACTTTTGGTTCGGTCTACAAACCTAGCTTCCGAACCATGTCGTTGCTTACGAAGTCGTGAGAAGCTCCTCCATCCAGTAGTACCGGTACCCTATTGAGACGGTTACAACCCCAACGCTGTACTCGTAGCAGTGTTGTCAATTGGTCGTCCTCGTATCCCTTGTCAAACTTTGCGATCTTAGGAGCCCTCATCTACGGCAATGTGAGCCGCTCAGATGGGCGATCGGTCAAATGAGAATTTTTCAACCGGACAGGAGCCTTGTCATCTACTCCTACCCTTTGCCTTTTCCCGACTCCTTTTTTTTTCTCTCTGACTTCCCCCTTTTTGGTGTGTTGACGCCGTATCCGAAAGTCGCGCGAGGTATGAACTGGCTTCCCGCAATTCCAGGAGAGCTGTTGATTGCATTGATCGACAACGTCAATCTCCATCGGAGATGAGGTTTCTGTCGGCTGCCACTTGCCTCCGCCATGATAGTAATTGTGACTTTGGGGTCGCAAGCCGTTGCAATCCTATATCCGACCGTTGTAGTCGCCGCTGTCACTGCGGTCGACTACTTCGATCATTCAAAGGAAGGTCATCGTGGTTGACGAAAATGGCAATCGCTCGTCGATTTTCTGGCTTCATGTCGTTGTTGTAGTAGAAACATAGTTCGCTGGGGACGAGGTCACCACCGGTGATGATTTTGTGAAATCGCCAAATATACTCCGCCACTCTAGACTGCTGACGTAGGCGTTGGACCATATACCGTGCGTTGGACATCTCATTCATCTCCCAAAACGATTCAGGATAGTGCGTACGAAGTCGCTCCACATTTCCGGTGGCGTGAGAGAGTCGTGGAGGTTGGAGTCCACAGGTTTCATTCAGTTGGGTATTTACATCTTCCGGGTGCTGTGCATTGTGCTTTGGAGATCTTGGAGTGTGCAATTTCAGGGTGAATGTGGTATCTCCATAGAAGGTCTGCATGAAGGAGGTGAGTTCATCGTGAGTGAAAAGAGGAGGTGACACGTGAAGCGAGTGGAGACTGTAATCCTGGGCTTGGTTGTGGTGGAGGAGATGTCTTGACTGTGAGTAAATGAGGTAGGTTGGAACAATGTTGCAACAGATGTTGAGGGTCGATGGTGGTTGCTGCTGAGGGTGCGGGATGGAAGCTCAGTCTGTTTCTGGTCCTGATCTGTGGGAGTCATTGTAGAAGGATAATAGGGTCTTTCTGCGTTGTCTTCACGAACGGCTTTTGAAGCTGCTCTGAGAGTGCAGATGCTGAATGCTGAAGGAAGATGGAGGGGAACAGGGAGGAGGCGCTGATTCATTCGGTTGGATAGATGGTGCTGAAGTGTATCGATGGGGAGGGTTGGTGTACTTTCTGTCTTGACTGTTTCTTTACTTGAGTGCAGGTCTGAGGTTGCTATATGTGAGTGGGTGAAGCCGCCAAGGATGTTTCTATGTCATCGTTTTTTGGGGAAGAGCCGAAATCCACTGAGAGAATATTTCCTGATAGAGGCGTTCTTGGAGGCGGTGCAATCTGGATTGGCTGCTGGTGAGGCTCGTCTCTTGGAGGTCCTGATGAGGTGGTTTTGGAGGCATCAATGGGACAGCTTGGATTGGTGATGGATGAGTTATATGGACATATTGTAGATGGAGATTGGGTTTGAACAGTACGCCGCTGTCTCCCTTTACGCTGGATACTTCGTAAAAGGGTTGTGGCTATGCAGCCAAGACTGAGGAGCAGCGGGAACATAGTGGGAGGAGGTCGTGGTGGTGAGGTACATACATTCTGCTGCATGCGGTTGTATTGCTTAACGTTGGCAAAGTAAATATTGGCTTTGACGAGGCGAGATATAGAGAGCTATACAAGATGCCTGGTAAGGGGTTCATTAGATTTTCCACGTCACCATGCGCGACACCTGCACTTTTTGTGAAAAATAGAACTGGAGAGATGCGGATGTGCATGGACTACCGAGCATTGAACGCCATCACCATCAAGAACCGCTACACCGTCCCACAAGCAGATGAACTCTTTGATCAATTCCGTGGGGCATGAATGTTCAGCAAAATTGATCTACGCACCGGCGAGAGATCTGCATATCTAACAAGGACGTTGAGAAGACAGCATTTTGCACAAGATACAGACACTTCGAGTTTACGGTCATGCCCTTTGGACTCATGAATGCCCCTATGACATATATGGTGGTGATATACAACATATTTCATCCGTTCCTTGACGACTTTGTTATTGTGTACCTTGACGACACCCTGGTGTACAACCGCATCTCTGAGGAGCACAATGGACATCTCGGAAAACTTCTTGAAGTTTTACAAAGAGAGAAATTTTCGGAAAACTATCAAAATTTGACTTTGATTGCCGTTCAATCGAGTTTCTGCGCCACGTCATCGGCGGCAGACGGATCACCATGGACGCGGAAAAGGTGGAGGTAGTTGCTGATTGGCCGACGCCAACAAATGTTTGGGATGTCCAAGTAGTTTTTGGCTTCTGCAACTGCCACAGTCCATTTGTAAAGGATTATGCTCAAGTGTCAGTGCATCTCTCCGATCTCACTCAGAAAATTACCAAGTGGAATTGGGGGGACAACAAACAAGAATCATTCAATCCTTTGAGAAATGCTAAACCTTAGTGCCAGCCTTACAAGTAGAAGATCCAATGGTGGACTACATCATGGCCACTGACGCATCCGATCGTGCCATCGGAGTCATCCTACTCCAAGACAACGGCGGTGAAGAACAACCACTCAAGTATATGTCGAAGAAATCGCACGTGCCGGAACTCAGCTAAGCAGTGCACGAGAAATAAATACTCGCAGTCATGCATGCGTTCACGATATGACGGTGCTATCTAGAATACCGATGATGCGTCATCCACACCAATCATCACGCCCTGAAATACCTCAAGACTCAGCCAAATCTGAGCCGTCAATGAACTCAACGGATGGAGTTCCTCGAGTCTAACTACAACCACGACATCGAGTACTGGCCTGGGAAAAGAAATCCGGCGGATGCTCTCAGCCGACGACCAGATTTGATGGCCAAGATTAACACGTTGCTCGTTGAACGAGTCCCCTATGTCGCGAGGTTGTCCACAAAGGGTTACAAGGAATTCAGCGGGTACGACAAAGACAAGTTTTGGTTCGCCGATCCCTACTGGTGACAGCGATTCACTCGCCAGGTCGTCGTCCCACCAAACGAGGAGCTACAAAGAATGCTATTGGAGGAATTTCACGACTTCGGTCCACATGGACATTTCGGCGAGGACAAGACGCTCAAGGAACTGGCAAAATAATGCTGGTGGGACAAGATGAACACCAACGTGTTAGACCTCTGTAAATCGTGTGACACCTGTTAGAGTCAAAAATCTCGTTGCACAAGGCCAATCCCTGCCTGTGCCGACGGAACTATGGGCCAACATGTGCATGGGTTTCCTGACGGGACTGCTCGCCACTCCCGAGGGTTTTGGCACCATCCTCGTCGTGGTGGACAGATTCTCTAAAATGTCGCACTTCATCCCAACGACCACCATCACCGCGGAAGGAACATCGCGGTTGTTTCTAAACCAGATTGTATGGCTTCACAGCGTGCCACGTACCATCATCAGTGCCAAAGAAGTCCGCTTCCCTAGTTGTTTCTGGCGTGAACTGATGACGCATTGTGGTAGTCAGATCCAGCTATCAATGGCGTGCCATCCTCAGACGGATGGGCAAACAGAGTGGACCAACCAGTCACTCGAACAGCTCCTCCGCACGTTATGTGAGCCGCATGACACCGATTGGGCAGCCAAGCTACCAAACATAAACTTGCATACAAATCCACCACTTCTATCGTACATGGTAAAATCCCTTTCGAAGTTGTCTACGGCAAACTTCCACACCGGCTGGAGTACAAAGTCAGAGCAACATCCCCATGGTTTACATCCAACACAGAGACGTTTCAAACATTTAGGAGGAATCACGACAGACCCTTGCGAAGAATCAAGTAGCTATGAAGCGAGCAGCCAGAAGACATCACAGCGAAGACATGTTTAGCGCTACGATCGCATCCTCCTCAACTCAGCGACCATAAAACTCCAAGGATAGGACTTTATGAAGCTCAAACCCCGATGCTTGGGACTGTTTGAGATCGAACGAATGCAAACCGCTGTCTTCATTCGACTTCGCCTGCATGACAACATGGTGATTCATCCCTTTTTCCACATCAGTGAGCTCAAGAACTACCGGGACTCCAGTACGAACTTCCCCGGTAGAGACGTTGAACCTCCATATCCTGTGCAAGTAGACAGGGATACAGAGTACGTTATTGAAGACATCCTTGGACATCAACGTCGTGGAAAAATGACCAAGTATCTGGTAAAGTGGCACGGCTACAACGCCGCGTACAGCAACGAGGAGCCCTATGACAACCTTCGAAACATCGATCACCTTATCGACGACTCCTACCACCGCCACCGGCCTACGCCCGCTAATGTGCTGGGACGTCGTGGACTGGGGGGGGGGGGGGGGGGGGGGGGGGTTACGTCCCTGACATACACGATTCTTTAAACTCCACGAGTGAGGATTTTTGTCAGTAAATTCATGGTCCGCCACACGACGAATTCCGGAATTCAACGCCAGTCGGCCGAGGGCATTTTGGCCAACTGCCTTGACCTCCGGTGTTCCATTGCAGAAGTTTCTGACAACTCCGACCACCTTCCAGAATTATCAAACAAAAGTGTCAGGAACTACATTGATGTTTGGACATTATTCGTTCAACGTCTCGATGGTGCAAGATTTGTATGAAACTACGCCTCGATATTCTTGAAGCTCCCCAACTTCTCTGCGAAGCTTCTCGAAGCAGCCACTCACGGTGTGACCTTGCACGCGTCGCTCGGCTCGAGCGCCGAGGACCCAACATATGCGTGATTCTCTTTCTCGACATAGTGAACATGTGCTCAACTCACTCGACACTTGTCATGGAAGTACACTTATTGCTTAATACAGGTTATCTAGTTATGCCAAATTATTGAATCATCGTTTTTCCCGCACCTCATCCGTGTCAACCACTTACGTTCCGCTCGATGTACCACTGATGTACACAAGTCCCTGAACTCCGCGAGTGGGTATTTCTGTCCTTGCACTCATGGCCCACCCCGTGTCGAACTCAAAATTTCTATACCAAGGGCATTTTGGCCACCTGCATCGACCTTAGGTGTTTCGCTTCTGAAGGTTCTGAAACTTTCAACTTCTTTCTAGAAGGGTCATGAGAAATATCGTGATCTATATCAATTTTTGGATACTGTTTGGTCGACTTCTTGAGGACACTAGACTTTTATTAAATTGCGCCTCGATGTTCTGAAAGACCCCTGACTTCACGATGAAGTTTCTTACAGCAACCACTCATGACGCGACGTCGCGCCCACTTTGTACGCAAGTGCATTACTGCCGGAGAAGTTCAGGTTGGCTGGGTTGATACGCTCCAACATCGTACAGAGTTTCTTATCCAAGCTATCAGTAGTGGCATGTTTAAGGCAGCTGTACATGCTGTTGGTCTGCTGTGTGCTCGTGATACCCCTGATTGAAGTTATTGTGCCTCTCTCTTGTTCGTAAGTTGTGGTCTCCTGCTGCATGGACATGTGTTATTCTTTCCCTCATGTGTTTGCAGCCTGTTTGTCTGTGGGTCAAGGGTGAGTGTTATTGATGGGGTGTAAAACACGCAAGTGACCTCTGGACTCTGTCCACACACACACACACACACACACACACACATACACACACACACACACACACACACACACACACACACACACACACACACACACACACACACACACACACACACACACACACACACACACACACACACACCATCACTGCAGGTGACTAATCTGAAGTGAAGCTCTCGACACAGCATTGGCGCACGTCCAAATGCATTATGCATTGCCGGCATCTCAGCCGTGTGCAAGAGTGGCGCCTGCTTTGTCCAGTCAGGATGCATTTGAGAGCTCAATTGCTGTGATCAGCATAACTTTTTTACTTTATTCTCAGTAAAACATGGAGCAATACATGGTAGAGGGCATGCACCCACATACACTCGTGGTTGATGTGGTCGATTGTATTTTAGTCATGCATGCTTAGGCAGGTTATTGCTTTGTGATGCTGGGTTGCACGTCCGGTGTATTCCGGCGTGTGAGAAACAACCGGTGGCAAGTTGCCGACCAGTCCAATCCCGAGGAGACGTCCGGGCCCCACGTCGATCCTTTTGTGTAGGTGGCCCGGTCAACCGGCCGCCGTCACCTTGCTAGCCCTTGACTCGCCTCTCTCTCTTTAAGGCTCATTTCCTGTCTCTAAGGGCGATTGATCCATTCTATGGTACCTTATGTGCTCTCCCCCACATGCTCTCATGTTTGGACAAATGAGCTAGCCTAGCAACCTCTAGTGTCTATGCTTTGGTGGTGCTGCAATCTCAAGCTTGTAGTTCATGGAGTCATGTGAAGAAAAGAGCATGAGGGAGCGAGGGGGTGAGAGTGTTAATGTTTGTGTTCAGTCAGTGGCCCTTCACATCTCGAATTCCGTCTCGTCTTTTCCGACATGTACAAACACCCACATGTACAGGGAACTGAGTACCATGGCTGTTCAAGGAGGTCTGCCCTGTTGTAATGTGAGCTGTTCCCGTCCGTACATAGAGTGAACTGTGACAACTCGGCTGTATCCATGCACGTGCAAATCCCTGATGCGGACCCAGCTGGCGCTGGAGCACCATAGGGTGGGGATCCACCCATCCGCAGCTGCAGGAAAGCTACCACGGTATCCCGGCGACTTGCTGGGAAACTCTCTCCTTTTTTTGCAATTTCTACAGTTTTGTGGGTGAACTAGTCTTGGACTTGATCTGCATGTTCTTGCATTGTGCATGCACCAGTTTATGTCGGACCTGTGCATGTATGCGGCCATGTCCAGCTCAAGATTCTGTATTTTTAGGTTCAGACGGTTCTGCATTTGGATGCCTGTGCACTGAGTTACACCCAAACAATGGTTTTGGGCTGTGTTTAAGGGCACACTCATCCTGCTATGTGCATCACCCTCCGTGCACTTCGACAAGTATTTATGATGTGTGCTTGTTATCTCTCTGCACATTGAAGCTGTTGAAGCTTATGAGACTCTGCATCTCTGCTTGCATGCTAGTGTGTCAGCTGACTAGAGGATGTTGCCACCTCAACGACAGCAGATCTAAGAGGCTTTTAGGCATCTTCTCATGGTATCAGAAGATTGGAGTACTACACAATAAAGCCAGTCTCTTCAGGAAGCAGCAACACCCTCCCAAGATGTGGCTTGTGGCCACATGATATTCCGATGACTTTCTCTTGGCTGTTTGGTTTTGCTCGTGGTAGATTCATGACTTCACAGAGAGATACTAGGAAGCTTCATAGGCTTGCTGTAGCTGACATGGTAATACTGTCCAGTCAGCTGACACACTAGCACACAAGGCAGGTTCAAGAAACAACAAGGGTTGGGCTAGGAGGACGCGTAGAGTCCCATGAGGTCTAATAGCTTCCATATGCAAAGAGAAATGACAACTGACATGCTCGTAGCATAGATATCCGTTGAGGCACACGGAGGGTGACACATGTGGCAGTGGTCAGTTTGTCCTACAACCCAGCCCAAAACTAGTGTTTTGGCCGTAACTTTGTATACAGGCATCCGAATGCAGAACCGCCTGAACCTATGGATGCACAATCTCAAACCAGAAGCAAAACATTTACACATACATGTGTCTGGCAACAACTGGTGGTCATACAATGCAAAACATGCAAACGTGCAGCACGGCCGGGTGGTCACAGTGAGTTGTGCAAACAGACAAGGACGACTCACATCACACCACTCCCACATGATCCGATGGTACGCATGTCCATACATGTGCATAACAATCACAAGTGCACAACGAGATGCTCAACAGTCCATTTGCACACACCCGACTTTCCACCACCCTCAGGCAAAGGATGAAGCCTGGCAGAATCAATAGCCACCCTGAACTTTCCGTGCGCCAGAACCTTGGTAAGGAGATCAGCCCGCTGCATGTCTGTGCTGACCTAGATGTCGAAGATCACCTGTCACTCCACCGAATTATGCACAAAGTGATTCTAAGGACCAATGTACTTTGTGTGTGTGCATGAAACACACCAGAGTTCTCTACAATGCCAAGAGAACTTCGGTTGTCACTTTATAGGTCCAGGCCCACTCAGTGTCTGTGTAGCTGTTGACTACCTCCAAACACGGCCAACAAAAGCAAAGTCTGAGGTACAGTGTGGAAATCATGTACGGCACCACTCGTAGAGCCGCGTGAAGGGTTCTTGCCTGAGGTTACTTCGAGAATTGTGCAAGGAGATTGATGTCAAAAGGGATATTGGGTCATGTGGTCATGACCAAGTATATCGGAGAGCCAATGAGCCGCAAGTACAGGATCACCTCCATCATCTCCCCCAGTTATGCTGGATCATCCACCTTCAAGGCATTGTGCCTGTCACTCTGCACGTAACCGCCATGAGTAACTGTGTCAGTTATCTCATCGTTCTAGCACCAGGATAACTGCTTCACGTCGTACAAGGCCTTGCGGAAGTGCTAGATTTTGTAACCGACCTCAAAGCCAGGTGGTTGGACCATGTAGATCTCCTCCTCTAGGATGTCATGGAGGAATGTGTTGTTTTCATCCATCTGGCACAACTCCTAGTCGTGCGAGCAGGGGGCGAGCTGTGGTCATACGACTGACGGGTGCGAAGGTGTCGGTGAAATCAACACCCTAAACCTGTGAAAACTCCTTGGCTGTCAAATGGGCCTTGTGGCGATCTAGTGAGCTATCAGACTTCAACTTCTTGTGAAAGTCTTACTTGGCCTGTACAGCCTTCCACCCAGGTGGGAGGTCGACAAGCTCATAGCCACCGCGCTCACGGACGGATCTGACCTCATCCTCACAATCAGTATGTCACAGCTCTACGTCCTCTGCCAAGAGCACCTCCTTCAACGTGCCTAGATCAGGCACTATTGAGGGAGATCTCCGAGTGGCCAAGACGCACGCCTCTGGACTTGGTCTGACCATGACAAGATCAGCTGTGACATCACAAGCGACCAAAAACTCATGGGAGACCAACTCGTATCCGACAAGGCATGCTAGGTGTACCTCACTGTAGTCTGCCTACACACTCAGGCCAAGGGCCTTCGTACCAGGCTCGCCATTTGCAGTATGATGAGTGCGGCGTTTGGGTGCCGAGTCAGCCACTCTCTGAGTCCTAGAGGCCCCTGGATGAAGATGACTACCGGGCTTGCGGGAGTAGCCCGATGCTGAGTTGCTCACCTCGGGCTGTGGAGCAGGCGGCTAGGCCGCAGCCACAGAGGCTACAAACTTGCAAGGAAAGGGAGAAGGTGCATCTGTAGGAGATGCATGGACACACAAAAGATCACTCAAGGCAGCCGGCTCGCACGCAGGAGGAACAAACACAGGCCAGGTGTAACAGGAGACTGCCAGCAGCACAGGATCAGGTGTGCAAGAGGGAACTGACACATGCACGGAATAAGGTGTGCAAGAGGGGACTGACACAGGCACGGGATGAGGTGTGCAAGAGGGGACTAACACCGTCACGGGTATCAGGTGTACCGTAGAGACCGACGAGGCCATTAGACCCACAGCCAAGACAGTCGTATTGTCATTGGCCGGAGACTGGTGTCACAAGAAATAAAAACTTGGGACAAGAAAGAGTAGAAGTAGGCAGAAGCAATGGAATGTGCAGAAGCAAAGGAACGTGATGAGAGTGAACACCCGGATGTAAAGAGCAAGTCGTTAGTAAAACATCAAGAAAGGCAGACACGAGAAGTGAGGTGGGAGTGCTAGAGTTAAGAGTAGACAGGGGTACATTGAGAGAATGTAGAGATAAGGGCCAAGGATGTGTTGGGGTGGGAAGTGCTAAGCCAAAGAGCGAGAGTGACAGAGTGAGGAGTTGCGTGCGAGTGGCGAGAGGATGGATAGTGAAGGATGAGCGAGCGGTGCAAAGCCAATCCACGAAGAAAATCCTAGAGGTTGTAGAAAAACTGCAGAAAGTCCCAGCAAGCATCTGGGATGCCGTGGCAGCTGTCAGGTAGCTGCTGGTGGTTGGGCCACCTCCAACGGTGCTGCAGTGCCAGCTGGGTCCGCATCAAGGCTGTGCACGAGCATGGACACGACCAAGTGGTCACAGTCAGCTGTACAAACAAACGGGGACGGCTCGTATCACAACCCTTTAGGACGGCCTAATCTGTCTCTAAACATGCATGTGGGTTGTGGGGGGGTTGCATTACAGACCCGGATGCTGACCCTTAGGGGGCCACCATGCCTGTCTTGATCTGTGTATTGGTGAGTAGCCGTCCTTGGAATTTGTCGAGCGGTCGGGCTCGACCCCTGGGTGGTAGCATGGCCTCTTGTATGTGATGCACGAGCAAGGTACACGCTCACCGCTGTATTGATGGCAGCGAGGCATGGCCTCTTGGCTCACTAACTTGTCGTGTTGTGATTGCAAGTTTTAACTAAGTGTCGCGAGCCTTTTGCATGGCACTCTTGTTGTAAGGGTCTCCCCACACTCCTTCACACTTGTGGTTCCCTTAGCTTATACCCTCAAGATTAATGAATTGTATCAGAGAAAGGAGGGCCATTCCATCCTCTCACTTTCATTCAGCCCTTGGACCCCGTCTTGGACCCATGCACCTTGTGGTGCAAACCCTTTTGGTGGCCTCGTCACATTCTGCATGCTATGCATCTCCTGTGCAACAGCTTAGGTTGACTTCCTGTTGGTCTCCGTCGCCCCCGCATTCTCGAGCCCCGCTAGTTGTGGAACCTGCAAGCTTGCAAATCTTTTGCTGATCTCTGAGCTCCTACTACTGCAGTCCCCCGTGTGATGACCACCATATTCCCATCCACGGGCCTCGCATCTATCGCAGCTACAGTTGCCGTGGCCACAGAGCTTCCTCCACATTTCCACAACGGCCATCGGGACTGCCACTGCAACTTCTTCTGCAACAGCTTCTGCAACTCCTGCGTTTCCGCTGCCATTGCTGCCGCTTCGACTTCTACCGTGACAACTGCTGCCCTTGCAGCTTCTTTGCTGCACTTTTGACCTGCACATTTCTACAGCGGCCGTCTGGGCCACCACCGCAACCTCTTTTGCGGCAGCCGCAGCCACCATAGTTTCTTGGCTACACCTCTGCTTTCTTGGTCCCATCGGATCTGACATCACCGCTGCACGGCTGGATCTGACACTGCCGCTTTGCAGTGTGGCCTCTCTCTCAGGAGTTGGGCAGCCCTCTCAACTCCCACACCCCCACGCAGGCCTCCTGCTATTGCATCCTCTGGCCTCTTCCATTTCTGCTGATTTATCTTCGTTGCCACTGTATCTGACGTTGTACCTTCTGATGCACCACCGCTGCCACTACGCCTGTGGCTACAGCTGCTGCTATCCTCAGACATCCTGCTCTGCTACACCAGCTGTAGCTGCTGCACATGCTGCACCTACTGCTGCAGCCGTCGTTGCATTCTCTCAACCATTCTCTCTCTAGCTCTCACTACTTACACTGGCCTCTCCACCTTCTTTACAAGGATTTTATGATGACGAGATTAAATCGTCACGCACTGTGACTAGGGAGCACGCACATGAGTAGTCGGGCCCAGAAACTAATTGCTGGGCATCACCACCGCCAAGCAATGACTCAGACGTACCACGGTGGTTTTGTATGTTGTCCGTATTGGCGTAATGACCTCGAACGACTCGAAGAGGTGAGGGAGCATGAGATTGACCAACTTGTGTGCACGACCTCCCCTGTTCACCCCCAGGCATGCAACCACATGCTCCACAGGCCCCTCCACACAGTGCAACAGACACCACATTGGCCCGTGACATCTACGAGGTGTCCAGACGCATCCCAGATTTACCCTCCCACACTGACCCTGTCGGCTTCATCAGGGCCATCCTTGATGCTGCCGCTGGTGCTGTAGCCACCTTCTCCGCCACAGCCAGAGCCAGCAGGACCACCACCAGCACTACCGTTGGACGGGCTATAGCTATATACACTGAGAGAGCCACTTGTCTCTTTCTTCTCACTGCAGCAGCAGCCAACATTGTTGCACAGGTCACAGTGGCCTCCTCTGCTGTTGCTACAGGCGTTGCCACTGTAGTTGACACGACTGCCAGTGATGTCAGCTCCATCCGTTCGTCCATATCTGCCACAGTATTCACCCCAATTTGAGAGGCTCGCATCCTCACGCATCACGCGACCACCGGCGTCCTCATTGCATCAGCGACTACCGCTATGGCTAGAGCGACAATGACAGGTTTTCTGTGCCTCCAGTGGCCATCTCAGCGCGGGTCGCCATTCTATCCTCCTGTGCCACAGAAGCGGTGCCACCCCTCTTCTTGCTGCTTCCACGTTTTTAGTTTGGTAAGTGAGTGTATACCCCCTCTCATTCTTCTCTTGTCTTTCCTCTTCAGCGTTGTCAGCATCTCACATACTCATCTCATTCATCTCCATCCTCTGCACGTTCATCCACCATGCTTGGTCCATAGGAGACCATTGAGGCCCTCCAAGCCGCTTTTAGTGAGGTGTAGGCGGTTAGACTTTGAGTTGAAGAAGAGCTACAGCGGGACATTGATGCCAAGATAGAATTGGCCACTGTTGTGGCTGACATAGACATGAAGCGCCTGCGCTCCATCCCTCCCATTGTTGCTATTCTGCCTACTGTGGGTGCTAACTCCTCCTCTGGCTCCTCTGGTGCGGTGGATGATGGGAGTGATTCTTCAGTGCCGCCTCTCATGCAAGCCGTTGCCTCCCTTGCCCATGATCTTCTGCCGTAACCCAAAAAGGTCTTCAGAAGTCCTTCTCTGCACTTCACATCCAAGCTTTCATTTTCCCCCTGGGAAATGTGCTTCAGCTCATGGGCTCGAGGAGAGGTCCTTTAGGATTACGACTTCCCTGCCGACCCCTCTTCTTCTCCTCCCATTGCTCCTAAGCCTGCTAAAGCAAGCAACTCGTGTCATGCGTGTCCTCATCCTGGCTGGGCCAGACGACCTCACCGACAAGATTGGTACGTTCAATTCCGACACCGCACATGCACACCAGCAGACACTGTGAGGGCGTATGCCCTCCTTCACCACCGGAAGACTATCAGTGGACATGTAGCCTAAAGTGCTTTGACCTTGTAGTTCAACCAACTGCAAATGCGTGGGGATGAGTCTAATGCTGTGTACTAGGCTCGTAGTCTGCGAGACCTAGGCAAAGTTGCCCTAGGTAAAATGTTTGCATGTCTCTCCATTGTGACGGGTCTCAATCCCGAGCTCTCTTTTCTCTACTTGCATGTTCCACAAGCTGAGCTTGAACGCCTTGCAGTGCCTTCCATCTGAACCTGTGCCGCCCAACTCACCGTCGAGAATTGGTGCCCTCATTGATTTCACGGACGCTTGTCTCACCGACTGGTGGATCTGTTTGTGGAACAAACACCTGCATCACACTGCCATCACTGTCGTGACAGCCTCTGCTCGTCTGCAGTTGCCACTACGTCCTCTGCCTCCTCTACCTCTTTTGCCTCCACCATGACTACACACTCCACCCAGGACGCCCGTCGTGGTAAATTGGCCAGGGCCGCGCCAAAGGTAGAGGCCAAGGCCGTGGAGGGAAGGGGTACGACGCCCCCTCCGCTCCCGGTGTAGTCACCTATTGGAACTATGGGACCTCCGAGCATTGTGCTCCCAAGTTTCCGGCCCCTCGCAATGACACCTGCCTCGCCTCCGCCATGCGGGTCCATTGGGCTCGCACTAGGGTCAGCACCTCCGCAGCTGCCACTGCCACCATCACCGAGGCCTCGCCATTCTCCTCGTCTTCCTCCTTGTCCACTGCTGCATACATTGCAGACGTTGTGCTCCTGCAGTAGCCTCGCATCCAGCCTCTGTCTTGGGGGTGGATATACATCCTGTCTCTAGGCCCTCCTACTATGGGCCTCCCTCTACGCAGTACACCACATCCACCTGCCCCCGTGACGATGGTCGCTTCTCAGACCCCAGCTCTAGCGAGCGTCGTTCCGACTCGCACCATGATGACAAGCGTGCTCTAGAGCATCGCCTCACCTAGCTTATCTCCGTTCTCAGGGAGGTAAGGGTGTGATGGGCTTGTCACGTACCTTCGTCTGTGAGTCAGATGGAGCTCTTTGGGACGCGTCGTTTGGGGCTGTGCTGGGGTACTTGCCTGATGATCACCCATGGATTGAGGATTGACAGTTTCACATCTTTCCTCGTCATCTTGGAATTCCCTCATCCTCTCTCATTCCACCATCTGACACAATTTCCTTCTCTCTCGTCCTTTCCTCTACTTGCTTGTTTGGTGGCTTCTGAATTATTGATTCACGGACTACTCACCAAATGACTTTGTGTCATTCCTCCTTTGCCTCTCTTCGTCCTTTTTTCTCTGTGTGCTTCATTCGCACTGACCCTGAACGGCTCCTTCATGATTAGGGTGTTGACATTGTTCACTTCATTGGTCCTGGTGGGGACCTGCTCCTTCTTGATGTTCTGTATGTGCCTGACTTGGACATTTGTCTGCTGTCCATGACCACCCTTGAAGATCAGGACATGGACTTTGCATGTAGCCACGGTGTTGGTACGGTTTCCATTTCTTTCTCTGGTCGGATAGTTCTCCGTGGACTTCTTTGTGATTGCCTCTTCCACGTTCCTTTGTCTCTTCCATCGTCTTCCGTTACCTCTACTCTTGTCCATGTTGCTCCCTCTTTGTCACCCGACCACATGAGTCTCTTGCATCGCTGTCTCTTCCACATCCACACTGCGGCCGTTGCTCGCCTGCTCCGCACCCAACCTGCCGCTAGTCTTCATTCTACCACCTTCTCTTCCCTTCTCTACTGACTGCCTCGACTGTGCTCAAGGAAAAATACATCGCCCTCTGTTTAGCACAGCAGAGTCCATGGTCACACATCCTCTTGATCTTGTTCATGCCGATGCCACAGGACCTCTTCCTTAGGACTTCCTTGGTAGTGTGGGACGCTATGTGCTGTATCCAATCTTCTCGTTACCGATGGGTTTATACCCTTCGCCACAAACGTGATGTCACGGACGTTCAGAGCTTCCTCAGACTGAACGCGCCTCTCAGCGCCACCTTTGTTCCTTATGGTACAACGGTGGTGCTCAGTTGGGTGTATTTATATCCTACCACACGATATGTGGGTAAATTCATGGCCGTATTCTCTTCAAAAAAGGCAAGACATCGTTAACAATGTACATCCCAAAAGGCATCAATAATGCCAGTAACACACAAGTGTAATGGATCTTCTTGAAAAAACACCAACACTAAAGGCCAAGGTTGTACTTGACTTATCTTGGCGAGAGCCAATGGACTATCTGTTAAACACCAAATGTTGTACTCACTTGGCCAAAGACCACAAAAAACCATCCACAAGTAACTAACTGTGCGTGGACGTGACGCAAGAGTTTTGCAAATGACAAGAGTCTAAAAATGTGCTCTTACGCATGATCTTGCTTCCTGGCTTCCATGATGAAGTACGCGACAACCAAACCTTCACAAGCTAAGAAAAACAGGGACGGTTCAAAGTAAAGGGGGAGGAATGTAGCGTACAGGCTATTTTGAGGGTTAAAAAAACGTTTAAGTATGCTCCCTGCGTTTCAGGGACTTGAGCTTATTGTCTCGAGGAGTTGAGGTCCAAAACGTTATCCACGTGCTAGAGTCTAGTTCGACCCTAGGTAGGAAGAAGATTGTTGACCGGAAGTGAGGCAAGAGGAGTGCCCCGACGGAAAATCCGTTGCGTCACTTCTCCATTCTTGAAAGGCGCTAGGACCCTATTTCCACGTGGTCTTCCCACGTGGGGCGAAAAGGATTAGGATGCATGTTCCTATCGTTGTGGTGCGTCTCAGCCAAAATGGTCGAGGCGGCCGGTCACTCGACCTCCTTGGACTACACTTTCCAAGGTCTTGCCTCCGTTTCAAATTTAGTCACAAAACATTATACTACCATTACACACGTACACAGAAAATAATGAAGATGATAGTGTATAGAAATAGATACAGGAACTTTGACACGTAGAAACATGCAAAGATATAGATTGAGATAAAGGTTCATAGATGTAAGCATGGATATGGATTCAGGCACGTGAATATATACTCTGCGGGTATGGGTATTCAAGCTACACCCGTATGCACTTACATAGCCTGATTAACCCAAAAATGCACTTAGTCATTCAAATGATATGCTTCATGAAGAATGAATTATAATTACACAAGGCTCTTGTGTAACCCTGTCATGCTATGCAAATTGGAAATATTTTAGGGCATGTAGGCCCATGCAAAGACAAACATGAGCTCTCTGTGTGACTGTGATGCAAGACGGCAAGAATTTGGCTAAGTCTGGAACGCTGAATATAAAAGAACAAGGAGAGAATACAAATTAGCCCCTAGCGGGCTTAAGTAGGGGCGCCGACAGCTAGCCGCACCGGGCCCCGTCACCCCGCTGAGCCCAAACGAGTCAGCGGGGAGAATACATTGCGTACACCACGATAACAATAATGGTGGTATCCTCAAGGCACCAGAACAGCTCTCCGAGTGCCCGGGTCTCGACCACCAAGAAAATAGGAGCAGTGCCAGAAAATCTCAGAATCAATGTCTAGACATCTCACACGGCTTTCCGAACATCAGAAGCGCTAGTACAGCCACCGGGTCTCCTCGTCGCACCGGTACAGTCCACCGGATGCACGGGTCTCAACCCACCGAGAAAACTCTCCTAGCTCCCGACAAGCCCACAAGGCTACCGGAACGCATCGACCACGTCTTGGCTGCGCTGTCATAGGTGCTGGAGAAGTCTCGGTACAGTCCGGAGGCCTGTTGTGTCGTCACACCCTCCTCTACCATATACCGCCAACGTGGGTATATGGATAATACATCAATGTCAGTCGTGACGGGTGGAAGCCACACAAACAAACACTCCCCCTGGCTGACATAGCCGTCCACGCGAGAGCAAATGAATGAAGGCATGGAACAACGACGTATGCCAAACCACAATCTGCACTTGTCAACCACACCCATCTGCTACCCATCTAAGGTCTCCCTAGACACTGGCACATCCCACCAAGTTTCTGGGTCTCGACCATGAGAGGAGTGATGCACACATACACAAACTAGTGTAATGCACATCATACACATGTGAGATGACAAAATGGTCTCCTCGTGACACTGGCGGTACCAGTGCCCGGGTCTCGACCACTGCAAGCAATCAAACAGGTGTCTGTGTGCCGACCACAATAGCATCATCAATCAACACATACGATCATAGAGGGTCTCCTCGTAACACGGGTGTACCTCACCACGTATTCCGGTCTCGACCACTATGAGCAAACCAGCTGGCATACACATGCCACACGTAGTATGGCCACACACCAAGACACACGACCCCATGGTCTTCTCGTGACACTGGTGCAACCGAACAAGTATCCGGGTCTCGACCAACAGAGTGCGGCTTTAGTATGCTCATAGCAGAGTATGGACCCCTCGTCATGCATCTCCGATAACTTCACGTCAGGTCGAGGTCCACACAACACTCCCCCTGGGAAGATGAACCTGGTGGCGATGTCCTCGATGGAGATGCTGATGCCGTAGCTGAAAAGATCCTATGCGATGAATCATGTGGTCTCTGCATCATATAGAGATAGCTCCCCCTGTCGTGTACGAGTCGGCTCTCTCCCTCAAAGACAAAGTGGTGTCTCCGGCTACGACTCCTCACGTCGTAACTCCATCACCTACAGTGTACCAGTCCTCGCGTTACTACCAAGGGTCCCAACTCACAGAGTCTCCTCTGTCCGCTCTAATGCGATGCATCTGTGTACGCCAGAGGAAAGGGAATGGGCAAGCAGTACGCAAGCGTGGATGAAGTGGCGGAGTAGGCCTCCGAGGCGGGATAGAGCACCCTGAAGCACAGGAGTGTACGACCAAAAGAAGAGGGTTGGAGCAACAAACCGGATCACCACTCATGGACAACGGTGAGAATGGAGCAGCTGAGCTGGCTGGATGAAAGTGCGTGATGGCAGCCGCACATGGAGGAGTGATGATGGAGTTGACATGAGTGACGATGGAGGAAACTAAAGGCACGCTCAGCTCTCCTATGGTAGTGTCTCCGTCGAATGTCATACTCAGAGCTGCTACAAGATCCTCCCAGAGTATGGATGTGCCAAATGCTGGTGACAGAAGGCTCGTGCCGATAGTAGTGATGCTCACCTCCTTTGAGAATTGCTCACGCGCTGCCATCATCTCCCACTGCAGCATAACTATACGCTCCTGCAGGTTGGCATAAACTACCTCTGACATGTGGAGGTGGCCCACGTCTGCCTCCCAAAGCACAAACTCTGCCTCACTGGATGCTGCACGTGCAAATTGTAAAACTCGCGAGTATAGCTCTATCTGCATCTCTGCAGCTGAAGACGATGGAGCCGGTGCTGCTGCATCCTCCTAGGGGTCAACCAAACTAGCAATGTACTGAGATGCTTCAACATCGGATGTAGCTGTAGGTGTTGTATCCACACCACAACTAGTGTCTGTCATATGAGGAGTGAGCAGTCGCATGCCGAGAGAGAAGGACAAGGAGTCGTCAGAGTCCGCGGAGCATGTGGAAATGTTGTCCGTGCAGGTACTACCACTCTGAGCATCGATGTGATCAGCAGGGTCACCAACAGGTGAAAATGAGGGGGCAGAACTCAACTCCTATTGACAAGGTGACTCCATTCGCGTGCATGGATCTGCTCCAGTGTCCTCGACTGCTGGCGTAGTGGACAAAGATGTGCAGGACTCCGGCTCGACAATGCCCGTCAAGGCGACCAGCAAGCGCAGCTGGCACTCACGCACTTCCTCGCCGGGAAGGCTGGTCGCTGCCGCTTGCTTGATGGTAGAGTGAGGACCACCATCTGACTCCGTCATCTATGTCGCTGCTCTGTCGTGTGTATGGGAACACGGAGATTGTAGGAACATGGACGACTCCTCGTGCTGAAGCTGGTCCTCAGGTAGCGCAGATGAGGCAGTGGAGCCTGCTGTGTCTGCTGTAGTATATGTCCTAGCGACATCTCTCAGAACTGCTGCTCTCAAGAATGCCTCAACCTCCAAAAGACCAGCCGGCCGACTCTGCTCATGCACTGCGACCGCTGTCGGGCTGGTGTGAGTCCCGTGCGCCAACACCCCCGGAAATCTGTATGGGATATCCCAATCCGCACGATACTCCTGTGCCACCGCCAGGTCGCTACCGATCGGAGTCGCGAGTTGCACCACCAAGGCACGCGGGACCTGCACTCCTCTTGATGTAACCTGTTGATGCAGAATGTCCGGCTGCTGCCCCAACATAGATGTCCACCTTGATGACATGCACGTCCAATGTACTCCAACATCCACCTGACTGGTGTGAGTCTGCTGCACACTCTCCCGCAAAAGTCTGGTAGCTGCATCCCGATCCGTATGGGACTCGTGTGCCACCCCTGGGCCTCCACCGGTCGGAGCCGCGAGTGGCACCGTCCATGGACACTGTGCCTGCGCTCCTCCTGACGTCACCTGCTGCTGTGGAATATCTGGATCCAGCTCGGATGATGACAGGCAAGTTTCCACCATGAACGCCATGTCGGGATCAGACTCCACGCCACGTGGTATCACTGTATCATCTGAGTCTGCCTGAGTGGACGCTCGGGCACCACGGCCTGGCACGAGTGCGGATCCTGTTGCTACGGTCACAACAGGCAATATGCGGTGACCACACTCCCCCTGGACAGGTACCGCAACGGAAGCCGAGGAGGTGGAGGGTGTATCAAAACTGGCACGAGTACAGCGTGCACAGTGCTGACGCCGACGTCGTGGGGACACACGACTGGAACGACCGCATGAAGACATGTCATCGCGAGGTGGCATCGTGGTTTCAGGAGAGTGGAGTATCAAGAGGATGGTGGTAGCCTGGGAGAGACTGACAGGTGAAGCTAAAGGGACACCATCAAATGAGGAAGAACGAGGATGAAGGAGATGTGGTTGAAGAGGCCGTCGACAAACTAGTGGCAGAAGCACACTCAGTAACGACAAGGTCACAAAGCCGCTGCACCGTCTGCTGCAGGCCGTGGATCTCGGCGAATATGCTTGCCAGAGGTCTAGCTAGAGGATGTACCAACGCCGGCAGATCCGTATGCTGTGGAGGATGCAGGCTCAGACAAGGCTGAGGCCAAGGTGGATGCCAGCCGCGAGGGCGCGTCCAGCAGCGATGCCAACCGTGACGTCCATCACCATAGTAATGGCAGGCGAACGTGCAAGGCACCTGCTCAAATGTCTGCACACTCATCTCGTGCGCTAGACGATAGATAGGTGCCAAGGACACCTAATCACGGTGGTAAACACCAAGCCGCAGGAGAGGTCAAGACCTGTAGGTACTGTCACTCTTGGAGATCACGGCGTCAGGGTCAACAAACGTGTCGAGACGGGGCGAGCTGCACTAGCACAGTACGCCTGGAGAATGGAGTCTCACCAGCTGCGGCTACTAATGCTGTTGCCACTAATAGAACAACGACTGCTCCAAGAACAGAAGAGGTGGCGACTACAGGTGTGGCTCCTGCTCCAAGCGGTAGACGACCCAGCCCTCGGAGATGGACAGACTCGAATCCGCCGTCGATCCTCCGGAGTACACTGCGCGCACCAATCCACGAGCCCAAGAGAGACGTTGATCGACAACGCGTCTCGAAATAGAAGTTGCCGCCGACGACAGAATCAGATGTTGGCTGGGAATGCGAAACAGGAAGCGCTGTAACAACCGCTCTGCACTAAGCAGTCGTCACCAGGAGACCGCCACAACCGCTGCTACTACCGAAGGTGCTGTTGTTTGTGAGGCTGGTACTCCTACTGGTGGCGGTGAGATGTTGGGTTCTGCTGTGGGCCCCCAGGATTGATTGAAACTGTCTTTGCCCTCCTCCCCCCTTTTTTTGGCTAATTCTCTCTTCTTACCCTCACCCCCGTATTTTTTTTCCCTTTACCACTCGCTCTCAGGTGCACCCCCTCCGCATTTGTTTTAACACTCGTACCCCCTTTTCTCGATTGCCCCAAAGCTGGGGCAATGAAGAAAAATAGGGGGAGAGGGGGGGATGTCCGGCTTGTCCGGCCCTCCCTCCCGTTCAGTGCTCGCTTGCTTGCTCGCTGAGAGAGTGAGCGAGTGGGCAAGTGGCAGACGGGGGGGGGGGGGGGGGGC
>SZWC01003133.1:39299-49313 GCA_023375785.1 Penium margaritaceum | reverse complement strand
CGGGGGGGGGGGGAGGGGTCAGCCCCTCTCCGTGGTCGGCCCCTCCGTCGGTCGGCCGACAGGGCTGATGGGCCCCTCCGAGGGGCCCCTCGGAGGGGCTCGACAGGGCCCTCCAAGAGCCCCCTCAAGAAGAGGGGAGGGGGTGAACGGGGCGGACGGGCCCCCTCGGAGAGGCCCCCCTGATGGGGGTCAAGGGGGCCCCTCCGAGGGGGCAGGGGTCCTAAAAGGAGGGCTGCGAGACCCTCTTGCAGCAGCAGCTGCAGTGGTGGGTGCAGCTGTTGCGGTTGCTGCTGTTGCTGCTCTTTCCACCGCTGTTGCCTCTGCTGCTACTCTACGCAGCTGCTGCTACTGCTACTTGATGTTGCCGCCGCTGCTGCTGCTACTGCTTCCGCTGTTCCTGCAACTGCTTCTAAACTGCGCAGTAGCTATTGTTGTTGCTTGCTACTACCGCGGTTGCCGCTTGCTGCTACCGCCGCTACTGCTTGCTATTGCTGCCGCGGCTGCTTACTGCTGCACACTGTTGCTCTTGCCGCCGCTAGTGTAGTGGTTGCTTCTGCTTCTGCTATGTGCTGCTGTTGCTGACGACGCTGTTGTAGTGGCTGATGCGTTGCTACTGCTGCTGTTACTACTGCTGTTGCACGGCGAAGCGGTTGCTGCTACTGCTGCTGCTGCTGCCTGTGCAGCTGCTGAAAATGCTAGTGCTGGCCGTTGATGCTGCTGCTACCGTTGCTACTGCTCTTGTTGGGAGCGGTAGCTCTGCCACCACTGCTCATGCTACGTGGCACTATAGCTACCGCAGCTACCACATCTGCTGTTGCTACTGTTGTTGCCGCCACAGTCGCTAATGCTATTGTGCGCGGCTCACCGCCCCTGTGGCGCTCACATGCATTCGTTTCGAGCTCCCTCACGCTGGTGCCGGCATGGCGCCATGTGGCGCGTACTTTTTGCGTTCCGCCCACTGCTACTGCTTCTGCTGCTCACACGCCCCCCTGTGTTTTGATACCAAATTGGAAATATTTTAGGGAGTGTAGGCCCATGCAAAAATGAACATGAGCTCTATGTGTGAATGCGATGCAAGACGGCAAGAATTTGGCTAAGTCTGCAACGCTGAATACAGAAGAACAAGGAGAGAATACAAATGAGCCCTTAGCGGGCTTAAGTAGGGACGTCGGCAGCTAGCCGCACCGGGCCCCGTCACCCTCGCTAAGCCCAAACGAGTCAGCGTGGAGAACATACTGCGTACACCACGATAACAATAACGGTGGTCTCCTCGAGGCCCCGGAACAACTCTCCAAGTGCCCGGGTCTTGACCACCGAGAAAACCGAGCAGTGCCAGAAAATCTCAGAATCAACGTCCAGACATCACACACGGCTTTCCAAACATCGGAAGCGCTAGTATAGCCACCAGGCCTCCTCGTCCCACTGGTACAGTCCACGGGGTGCGCGGGTCTCAATCCACCGAGAAAACTCTCCTAGCTCCCGACAAGCCCACAGGGCTGCCAGAACGCATCGACCACGTCTCGCCGGCGCTGTCGTAGGTGCTGGAGAAGTCTCGGTACAGTCCGGAAGCCCGTCATGTCGTCACGCCCTCTACCATATGCCGCCAATGTGGATATATGGATAATGCATCAGTGTCAGTCGTGACGGGTGCAAGCCACACAAACCAACAATGCATGCTTTATACATGTAACCTTTCTGCTTCGCATTTGAATTTCGTTCATCACTTTCTTGCCCAAATGTTGTGGAATGACTATAGTAGAACCGCATGAATGTCTCACTTACAGAACTTGCTGATAAGCCTTTTAGTTTACGCAAGGAATACATATGTAAGTTCTGTTGTTGTCACCATCCATGTAAGAACAAAGGTGATCGACATGGGATACATGAAAGCAAGGTTCGTGGTTGTGCAACTATTCATGTGATTCATTTGTGGACCAAGTGCATGCTAATTCAAGTTGTTCTTGTAAAAATCAGTAAAACGATGAATGTAAATGTTTTGAATTTGAGTGATATCTAAGTGATATCTTGAGTGATATCCACTGCGTAAGCAGTGATATCCACTGCTTACACAGTGGATATCACTATATACTTTAAATCCTCTGGGAGGGGAGTTCCTTAGTTCAAGTTTCTTCCTGGCCAAGACGACCTTGTAGTGGGCGGGTACTATTCGTCTGCCCTTGGTGCTTGGATGGCATCGGTCCCCTGGTCTTATTTATCTGATGACAGGATTGAAGATGAAAAAAAATAGAAAAAAAGTATATGTTTTTGGCCAGTTTGTTTCGTTTTAAGTTTGTGTTTTTTTCTCAGAATCTTGTGAAGGGATGTACATTTTATGAGGTATGATCGCGATTTGATCACAAGTATGATAAATCAATACATGTAGAAGACCCACTGACTTCGCAACTAAATAACGTGGCACCCAGTTTTCGCATATAAAGCATGGGAGGGCCACTTTTGCATAAACATGCGTATGACGTCCACAAAATTTATATAATACTTCCGATAGCCACTGTTAAAAACAAATACTTCGGATGTCCACCGTGCCTAAAATCGTGTGGAGGACGAACTTAATCTCCGCATACCCACTTTCCACACGGGCCTGCAGAGGACAACAGCAATGAAACAGGACCCTAACGTAGCCTAGCGCAGCACCGACAGCGTGGCAGTCGACAGTGCGAGTGCACCACACAGTCTCAACATACCTCTCTGACTTGGCGTATTTGTCGGGGCGGTCCATCATTGGTCCAGTGCAACCGCGATACTGCTGAACGTCCAATGACCGTTCACCGCTAAGTCGCATATCGCAAACACCGTCCATGAAATGGAAAGTTCATTACCATGTTAAACTCACTGCGTGAACCGTCGTAAACAACATTGAACCGACGTAGTTCAACAATGCAGAAGGGACAGACTTTAGGGTTACAGTCAGCGTCCAGACGGCTGCACATCGTGTCCACAACGCCGTGCGTCCTGTCCCTCGCGCTTATTACGATGAACATTGTATGGTCAATCATCGCACACCATGAACATGTCATCCGAGGGTCGCAGGAAGGGCGGAAAGGGGTGCGGGTGGAGTACTGGATATTATGTGGACCCCTTCGTTGCCCACCGAGCATGGGTCGCCATTAAGGAAGCATGGGACCTCATAAACGCACGTACCATGAGCGTACATGGCCGCCATTCACGTCAAACCACATGGGCTGCGACTCCTGAAGCCATGGCACAGACACTGGAATGGCCATTGCCGAGTCATAGACCATTGAACAGCCCCGACGCATGGGAGCCATGGATATCATGTAAGCCCAACTGTCCCTGCGGATGTAACCGCTCCTAGTGCACGTACAAATGCGGAGGTCCCAACTATCATTAGCCATCTCCATTGAAGGTGTTGTACACCGTAAAAAACATGGGTCGCATGGTATATCGTCATGGCGACACCGAGCCCGATGGCGTTATGGACGTGCGGACGCGGTTGTGGACTGAGCGCACCTACACGTGGGGCACTGTGGCGAGGATCTACCGATCTGATCAAGTTGGCCCATGGGGTGGTGAACCGACCAGCCCCAGCAGGCCAGAGCTCACTCCCCAGCAAGTGAAGGAGGCATGGGCTAGGATGAAGCATCCCTGGGACACGCGCGTTGCCAGGGAGGTGCAATCTACTTTGGTGAACGACCCATGCGAACCAGAGACCATGTGCTGGATGTTGGGTGAACGCATGCCATGTCCACGTCCTCCTCACACCCCAGGGCTGTGGCTGCCTTGGGCTTGATACTCTCGGTGGTTGCTTTGTTTCTGAGTTCATCATGTTCCCATCAACTTACTCTATGTTGGTACTTTCGCATGCGCCAAAGAGAAAGCGCTGTTTCAATTGTCGACCGAGTATGCCATGTAAATGCTAAATGACACATAGTGGACATGTGGAACATCTTCCAATGCTTTTTCCAATGACATGGCACTCCTGACTATGTTTGCGTCAAGTACTGGCCTTTGTGCACAACATTGGTGTGAAAACATTCACATAGTGTCCATTACTTCCTTTACCCATATTTAGGGTTTAGGGTGAGATAGTGGGTATGTCATTCATTCATTCACGGTTTCATATACTAAGAGCCTTCAATGCATGTTCAAGACCCTGCCACTGTACAGTGTACTGGTACTCCCCACTCTTACTTTGGCTTAATGTCATGCATAACATTGGACTATTCATCACAAAGGTCACTTCACTCCAAAATACTAAGGACATGAATGAAATAGTAGGGAGGATGTGTTCCAATGACATTGTGCACGAGTTAGAGAACGTCAAGCCCAGTACAAGAGAGGTGCTAAGTCACACGTACTGATCCACAACTGAACATGCACGGGTAAGCCGTGCACGTAACAGATGACCTCACAAGCAGGGCACTCTGCAACTTCATTGAACTCTACGCAAGCATCATAGAAGACCTCCCCAAAGGGGGACGCACACATGCCCGTGCATGGGTTTTCCACTTCATGTCTGGCCTGCTCCACGTCTGCTTTGCCCAGGCTCAGACTAGCCATCCTGTAACACATGACTTGTGCTTCCTCCATGGCACATCCCGTGTCTTGGGCCACATGTGATCTGACCCTGTGCCGGTGCACTTTCAGCCTTGGCTGCCGCTTGACCACTGTCTTCACAAGGACATGGGTCCGTCTCACCTGCACACATGAAAAGTGGACACAGCACTGTTAAGAAGTCACAAAGTATACAAATTACACAAAGTACAATGAGCCATCAATGGAGGTCAGACAATGCAGCTTTACCTTTGTTCACACAGATCGGCCTCTGCGTTTGCGTTTGCGTTGGATGGGTTCGTCATCGTCGGATGGATCAGAGTGGGAGGACGACTCCATTGACTCCCACTCCTCAGTCGCACTTGTCTCATAGTCTGAAGCACTGTCCTCCTCTGACCACTCCGTGGACGAGGGATCGTTCCCTGCAGGAATGCCAGGGTTGTCAACCTGCGATGAAAGTGCGGGTTCTGCTGCGTCATCCGCATCTGCCATATCACCTGCACCAGCACTTGCAGCGCCACTGCCTGCTGAACCTGCTGCTCCTGCTGTTCCTGCTGCTCCTGCTGGTCCTGATGCTCCTGTTGATCCTGCTGCTCGCGCTGCTTCTTTAGCTCCTCCCGGTCCTGATGTTCCCGCTGCTCCTGAAGCTCCCGCTGTTGCTGCTGCTCCTCCAGCTCCAGCAGCTCCACCTGCTCCTGCTGCTCCACGTGTTCGTGCTGCTGTTGCTGCTCCGCGTGTTCCTGCTGCTGCTGATCCTGCTGGCCCAAGTTGTTGTCCACCATCACCTCGCACCCCGCGGCCAGAGGCAAGCTGTTTGGCACGGGCTGCGGCCACGGTAGCTGCAGACAGCGCAGGTGGGTTGGTGCACTTCCGCGGGCCATGTCCGGACAGGCCGCAATGGCTGCAGATGCGATCTCTCTGCCGACGTGCGTAGCGGTCCTTGCGTTTGGACTTGGGCCTTCCAGCGCCACGCTTTTTGCCCGGGGGTCCCCACCCGTTCTCTGCATACTACACGTCGCGAAGGTTGACACCGGGCATGGGGTGACGGTAAGTTCTCTTCCACGCCATCTTCGTGAGGTGGATGTCCACGTACATGTCGGGGTTGACTCCAGCGTCTAGCAGGAGACTCACTGCGTGCTGGCAAGGAATTCCGTACTCGGCCCACTGTCCGCAGCTGCATTTCTTCGTGTTGCAATCCACCTCTCGGCCGGACAGGCTCTTTGGACCAGAGACCGTTCCCGACAGTGGGCCAGCCGGTATGATGTCGTACTCGCGGGCCTTCTGAGTGTAGTTGGTTATCTTGGCGTCGGCGAAAGGTGCCAGTGTGGTCTCACAGTCGTGCGCCAGCTTCCGGCGCTCTGCGAACAGCTTCTGCACCCAGATGTAGAGCTGTGCGAAGCAGTGGAAGGGGTACAGGTGCCTCAAGTCCATAATGCAAACGTTGAGAGACTCGGCCGCGTTGCTTGTGGTGTGGCCTCCACGGGGAACGGGGATGTACACTCGACTCCACGCCGCTAGAGGGATGCCTGTTTCTGTGGGCCCACCAAAAACGTACTGCAGTCCTTGCTCGGATGCCTTCGCCAATTATTCCTGTGCTCGCTTGAACTCCCGCGCGGTGTACGCATGCGCCAGAGTCCAGAAGATGTCCGCGGCGACCCGGCCCGCCTTCAACTTCACGTTCTCGCGGATGTGCTGCGCACAAAACGTGTGTGTGGCTCCCGGCAATTCACGGGCTACAGCGGCAAGCAGCCCGGCGTCACGGTCGGAGATTATGGCAGTTCCTCTGTCGCGAGCAGTTGGGTAGGCCTGCACCAGGTGTTGCACGAACCACAGCCAATTGTCCTTGTCCTCCTGACCGCACAGCGCCCACGCCATGGGCACGGAGTGGTTGTTTGCGTCCCAGTACTGTGCAATGAGCAGAACTTGCTTGAATCCGTTTTTGAGGAATGTCGCGTCCATGGTTATGATGCGCCGCACATGATTCCACCCCTCCCGACACGCCCCCGGTGCCACGAAGGCTCGGCGGAAGACGTTCTTCTTGTCTTGTTCTGCTGTAGCGACCGTCCGGGGGTCCACCCGTTTCAGCTGCACGACAAACATGGAATGTGGACGTTGCTTGAACAGTGCATTTGTTACAGTCACAAACAGGGATAGGGAAGCAGCGATGGAGGCTATAATGGCTTACCTCCGCGACATACGCCGGGAACAAGGACCACGACAACGCCTTCTTGCCCATGAGTTTCTCTTGGGCCGCCTTTTTCGCACGGTAGACGACGGGGTAATGCACTTTCTCCCCTGTACGGGCCTCGACAATCTGCTACAACGCTTTTGTGTCCGTGGAGGGCCTATTCTTGATTGTGTGCTCGATGTGCCGCAGGACCAAGCTAGCCCAGCGCGCCTGGTCGCCCTTCTTTCCGGTGGGGGAACACTTGTGGCCATCTACGAACTCGATGACGGCAACGTTGTCGTTCTTGCGCTGGAAGCGCGCCTTCAAGAGCCACTTGCAGCCTGCCTGCTTCCACAGACCGCAGCGGACTTCCAGGCGAGTTGGCTCGCTGTGGACCCATGACACCGGCATGCCGCGGTCGACGGCGTAGTCCTGCACCGCTTCCCGACAGGCGTCCATGTTGCGGAACGCGCGCCCGCCAGGGAAATCAGTGGGTCGTCCTTTGCGTTTGCGGGAACGGGATGGAGCGGCTTCAACATCTTGGACACTGTTGTCCGGAGGGGGCGGCGGCGTCTCATCATCAGACGACCCTGCACGGCGGACGTGCAAAGATACATGTCAGTGACATGTGTGGCAAATAGGCAGAAGACATAGTTCACAGACATGGCTAGCGGACAGCGTACTTCGACCAAGCAGGAGGTCCAACCCCGTCGGCGCCAACGCCATGCCTAGAAAGAAGGTGGGCTCAACCCACCGGCACGGTAAGCACGATACGGACGGACACGTTGACTGCCACCAAGTCTCATCGTGCGCTCTTCAACACGGTCTGGGGAGCGAGGAGTCATGCGCTCCACAACGTTGACGTGACAGTTCCAGTCGTGTTCCTCCCACTCAGTTACGAGGAAGGATGACTCCGGGTGGTACCGGGAGACGAGAACCTCGGGTGGGTTGTCGTCCTCGTCGTCCGGGTAATCCCCGGCCGTAGCGTACAAAGTGGCAGCCATGATGGCCAAAAGTGGGTATAACAATGTGCGACATGGTTGGTAACATGCATCCTACCCACCATCTACACTTAGAAAACCCACCAGTTAGCGCGAGGAGGAGGACCATCCCGGAGGTACAAACCCGCGGCGACGAAGGTGCGACATTGGTACAACATGTCGAATAGACATGAACAATGGAGTCAACGGTCACGACCCCTGCGGACGACAAGAGAGAACGTCCACATCACATGGCGGTTGGCCGACTTTCCATGACGGTGGAGATCGCGTCCCATGCATCCGGTGTGGGAACGTCCGAGGGCGTTACAAAAATGAATAATCGTACCATGCACCTGGACGAAAATGTTCGACGAGGGGAGCCACGTCAGCAGCGAAGAAAGGACGGTGCCAGCATGTCCATCCACCTCGATTAATCCGCCAGTTGGTGCCGATGCCATGCTGACGACAATAGGCAACATCCACCTAGCAACAAATCGCGTTGTCGACATATGCTTCGCTTAGACCCCGTTCGCATGTTGTCCTGGCTGACGGCAACGTCCGCATAACGCAACATGACGGCACGTTCAGTGCATGTTCGGCAAAGGAACAATGTGACGTCTGCTTTCGCATGTGAGACACGTCGTGCTTTCGACGCACGTTCGAAAGTTGAGCCCCCCCGCTAAAACAGTTAACTATAGTAGGTGCGACGGTTTCGGTTGAACATATATTCCTTCTTTTCGTAGTCGACCTCGTGACGAAGACACCGGAAAGGCTTGTTACCGGGGCTTTAATTTCTGCGCTGTAGAAAACGTGACTGAAATCTGTGAAATGTAAAACATAACTTACCGGATACCCACGTTTCACAAACACATTCACGGTAAACCGGTGTACCGTGAATTACTTCCCAACAGTGGGTATGGCATGCATGTTTCTCAAGAAGTGCGAAAACAGTGGGTACAGCACGTATCGTCTGTGGAAAGTGAGTAGCGTGTCATTAATGTACGAGAAGTGGCCAGGACAAAATTCGGAGGCCCAAATGGTGGGTATAGCGGAATTAGGCCGAAAATATTCTAATAATGTGAATTTAAATGCGTATAGATGGGTTTTTTATTATCGTTCTTCTCCTGCAAATTGTGGTATCCAGGTTTAGATTGTGTTCTACGTTGTGGTCACGTCTGGATCAACGAATTTTAGAAAATGTTTTAGGCTCGGGGCGACTGTTCCGGCGGATGAAAGAGGCGTATGATCTCGGGCGACTTTGTAAGTCGCCCCCATTCTCGCTCGACCATGTCTGAGACGCCCCCATTCTGAGAAAAATGGCTAGGTCGCCCCCATTCCGAAAAGTCATGGCCAGGTCGCCCCCACTTTTGGTGCTTCGGGGAATTATGGCTACGATGCCCAGTACGGATGAAACATTATCGACATCTTGCCCCCACTTTAAAAAGTGGGGGCAAGATAACGATAATGTTTTGTATCGCACTTGGCTGAAAATCAGTTTCAATAAAAACGTACCGTACATCGTTCCGGACACCAGGTCCGCCGTGTCCGCCGTCCAGACTTGCTCGCATCCTTGCTGTCGACTTTTACATGTGACGGGTTGGACATTGCATATATATCTTATAACCTCATAGGGCGTCTCTAAAGGCGGAGGAAACGTTGACCATACTAAAATATTGAGCTTCCGTCGCCTTTCCCAGCGATAAATAAGAAGATACCGCGATGGACGTACGAGCATAGACAACGAAAGCTGCCCATGCTCGTACGTCCATTGCGCTGTTTCGTGGATTTTGTATCAAACACGACCCCGAAAGTCATAGGTTCGAGTTCTTTTAGGGACGCGTACGTATAAAAGTATGATCGTCGATGACGCAAACTAAAAAAGAACTCTTTAACCTGATCGGAAAAAGAAAGAACATTTTAGACAGCTCGATGAACAGCCACCGAGTGAATTATCGGCATTAGGTTACAAAAAAAACTCAATGTAGCCACGCGAGAGATGGTTTATTTTGTGAAGCTATTCATGTGGATCGGACCTCGATGATACATCGCACGAGAACACGAGCCGACTACCTACTCATCAGGTTCGGCCGAACTATGTCGGACGACACCTACGAACAAGTACAGTTATGTGCACACCGCCACCTATGATTACTGAAACATAAATTCCGTCTTCGGGCCAAGAATACAGAAATGTCACCAAACAATGCACCTATGCATATGTATATGTTTATGTATATTTATGTGTATATGTATGTGTGTATATATTTGTATATGTATATGTATATGTATATGTATATGTATATGTATATGTATATGTATATGTATATGTATATG
>SZWC01003133.1:11222-36236 GCA_023375785.1 Penium margaritaceum | reverse complement strand
CCCCCCCTCCTTCCCCGACCCTCTGGCCCCCAAGCACCTGTCCACTGGGCTCACCTCTTGCAGCAACAAGATGAAGCACATGCGGTTTTTGGGAGTGATAGTCGCCGGTATCCAAGTTGATGGGCCACATTCGGCACATTCTCCTTGCCAGCCGAGACGCTGTCTCCACGTATAATCTTGGCACCATGGCGCCCCACAGCTTCAGCGTCCTGCACATGGTGAGGAAGATCCATGCAAAAGATTTTGGATTCTGTTTTCTTCCCTTTGTTTGTCTTCTTATATTGTCCAATATGAACCGTATGTCGCTGTTGTCTGCAGGTAAGCGATGCAAGACTTTCCCCTGATTCAACTCTCCTGGAGAGGGCCTACAACTCCACGGCGCAGATCGCGTACCACTACAAGGTAGTCCATTGACATTGAATGTGCGTGAACCCATTGTCTTTGCAACATTGGATAGCCCACTAGCTGCAGTGAATGTGAGGGGCAAGGTACTAGCTGCAGCCCCACAACCCCATGTGGAGCGCAGGGATTACCTGCTTCCGTGTCATGCACGCGAGTATTCAGGCTTCACGACATGGCTGTGTTGAGTGTACATTCCAGTTCATTGCCGCTAGTTTCACTGCCAGTCCATCGCATGTGGCATGTGGTGTGGTGTGGCCATTGAACCTTCGCACATCCCTTTGTGCAAGCAGGTGCTTCCCCCTTCTTTCTTATGGTGGTGCCGCAGACTCTAAAAGGTGCCAAAGAGTGTTTCGAGCGCTGAGCGCTGCAGCTATGCTGTCAAACCTGTGACAAGAAATAGGTAATGCAACAGCTCTGCCCTTGTGTCCCCTCGTCCTTCGTTTCCAGCTCCAGTCTATTAGTTGCCTGCTGCAAGGGTTTGGAACAGGTGCCGAAGCAGCCCTTGGGAATGCGCCAAGGCATGGCGCGTCGTGGAGTCGGACGAGGAGGAGCATTTTGCCGCTGCTGGCCATCAGCGTGCCCACAACACACAAAAGAATAGGCCGCAGCCAGTGCTTCATTGGTCCCCCTCCTTCCCCTCCTTCCCTCCTTCCACCAATAGTCTGGTGAGACGGTGAAGGCCATAGCCTGGGTGGAGGAGGGCGGGAGGGGGATGTCTGCAGAGTTTCCTAATCTTCTGGCTCAATGAATGGGGGAAGTGGGAGGGTGGGTGCTCAAAATTTCTCTCTCCCACATTCTTTGCTTTGAATCATCTCTGCCTTCTCCCCTGGTTCCATGTCCATTGCAACACAGGTATTTACATCCGACACAACTACTGCGCGCATCGCACGACCGCGTCAACGTGGCTGTCTTGGAGAGGAGCTACGGATAGTATCTGCCTATGGAAGCAAGAGGAAGGTAAAACATTAGTGTTTTCTGTCCCCTCCCCTCCCCCCCCCCCCCCCCCCCCCCCCCAACCCTTGCGGGCGGAGGAACAAGTGTGTGCAGTTGGCGGGAGCATCCCTAGCTGGAGTCCAAGCCGCAAGGTCGTTGCCAACACAGTTTCTTGCTAGACATCGTGCGGAAACCAACACAGCTTCAGCAGACGTGCTCTCCAGAGCCTCAGTGACCAGCCCATGGTGAGTAATTGCCTAATTATGTCTTCTTGAACTCCCTCTACTGCCCTTACTTTCCCTTCTAGAGTCTGAACTAATGTAGTTCTATGTTCCTTTCTCCTGCAGCCAACTCAAGGAGAGGTGCGAAGTACGCAATGGATGCAAAGCAACAATGTTGACTATCGCTTCCCACAAACGTTATCCTAGGGACCTCAACGTTTGTGCGGCCCTTCTCTGCTGCCACCCCTTACCCCTTCGTTTTCTTGTATGCCACTGCAACAGCTCCCCTCTCATCCTTTTCTTTGTCTTCCACAACCTCACCATTCATGCATGAATGGTGGGTCTGGTGCATGAGAGCTAAGAGTTGCTGTTGCTTTTGTCGATTGTGCTGCTGTGGTGGTGGCAGCAGTGCCATCAACAGTAGCAGCACCAGTGGCTTATGTTGCTACTTGCCCTGCTGTCGCCACCACAGCAGCACAAGAAGCAAAATGTGCCACTGCTTCTGCTCCTCTTGGTCATCCTATGGTGGTAACAGCAGCACCAGCAGATGCAGTGCAGCTTTTTTTTGGTGGTGCTGCTGGCTAAAAAAAAACCATGTCATTGCATAGACCACGTACCTACTCAGTCTATCCAAACGGGCACCAACATTACCCTTACCTGTGATCAACTGAACTGTGCTTGCAGCTGCAATTCTCTTTAGCCAAGAACTGAATCAGCCACCCCTTTCTGCAAACCAAACACCATATTTGTTTCCTTCCCCGTGTCCTTGTCTTGCACGCCCTCCTCCATCCACCCATTTGCACACCTCACTTTGCAGGTGCAGCAGAGATGAAAGGGGAAGGGGACCGTCCCCTCCCCTTCCCCCTCCCCCTCCCCACCCTCCCCCCCACCCCCTTTGTCAACGAGCTTAGCAGATCATACAAGGCGTTCTTGTGGTTGGAGGCTGCGCTCGACTAAAGCTCCTGGAGCTCTGTGCAGCTCAAATCGAGGCAAAGGTAGCTAGCTCTGGACTGAGGGAGGCCTTGAGGCCATGAGGAAGAGATGTGAAGTGTCGGTGGTCCATGGAGGGATGCTGAGGGTAAAGGGAGTTGATGATTGTTGCAAGATTCTCCACATTCATGTACCCCCCCCCACTCCCCCCCCCGAGAACGATGCTTTGGATGTTGCTTTTGTTGCTGTGGTGGTGGCAGCAGCATTAGCAACAACATGAGCAGTGGTGGCTGCTTTTATGATGGTGCTACTGTCACCACCACTGTAGGACTGACATTTGAAGAGCCGCTGCTGCTCCTACTGTCGATGGTGACAGTTGCGCCATCGCCAGTGCCTCAGCTACTTTGTGCTGGTGTTTCTTTTTCCAGCACGGAAGCACCAACTGCAAGCTCATGTGGAGTTTTCCGATGTGTTGCACTTTCACGCTGTGTTGTGCACAAGCACACTTCTCGTTGAGAAACCATTGATGTGTTGCTCGTGCACAAACACACATTGCTGCGTGTTTCGTCATTCTTCTCTTCTGTTTTCTTTCTTCTGCTTTTGTCACCTCGCTCAAAATCCCTTATGTGTCCCACGATGGGACACGATGGAAATGGGACTCCTATCTCTGAAAAGATGTTCTTTTCTTCCTATCTGCAGGTGGTGTCACTTTCCAACAAAAGCTTCTTTGGAGTGAATGCAATGTTTGTGTTTACCCTGCCCTGCTGCCCCCCCCCCCCCCCCTTGCTTGGTTATCTACTATGCCACGTGACGGGCTGTCCTCTACATAGGGATTGCAACCGCTGTTGTTCATTGTGCTGATGTGGTGGTGGCAGCAGCGCTATGAACATTAGTAATAGCAGTGGCTCTTTTGCTACTTGTGCTGCTGTCGCCACCACAGTAGCACGAGCAGCAAAACGTGCAACTGCTTCTGCTTCACTTGGTGCTGCTGTGGTGGTGACAGCAGCACCATTGAGGGCAGCACAGCTCCTTAGTTGATGAATTATGTGTCTCCACCACAGCAGCACCAACAACAGCAGTTTGTGATCATTGCTTTGCTCTTCCTCCTATTGCCGCTTGTTTCATTGTTCTCCTCTTCTACTTTCTTCCTTTGTGTCTTCTCCCCTTGCTAAAAACCCCACTTGTGTCCCACGATGGGACACGATTGAAATGGGATTCCTGGTCACTGAAAAAGTGTTCCGTTGGTCCTATCTGCAAGTGGTGTCACATTCCAACAAAAACGTCTTCGAAGTTAGTAAAAGGTTTGTGTTTACCCTCCCGGCAAGAGTTCTTAAACGGCCTCTCCCAACATGAAGCGGCGCTCCACCTGTTTGGCCGGATGTCTCCATGCCAAATTGACAATCGGATCACAAACCAGGGCGTCCACAACCTCTCTTCACAGTCCCTCTCCTGTGAAGAGCTATCCTTGTTAGGATTGGGACTCAACTTTGTTCTACGGCCGAGACCTTGCACCTTACCTGACATCCTCCCATCCTTCCACTATCTCTTCAGACGTGTCAGGCTAGCCTGGATGTTCAGAGACAACGTCAGTGATGAGATCCCAAAGTTCTGCATCCCTAACCCCTCATGGATGCCGCCTCCGGCTCCAAGGGTTCTTGAGGACGAAATGGAACTCCTCCTCTCTGACCTGTCTACAGTGTACAACAACTCCAAGCCTGTCAAACGGCCCGCTCTGCCCAGAAACCTTTCTGCTGCACTACAACGTTCGAAAGATGACAAATCCATCGTCATCAAGCCAGCAGATAAGAATCTCGGCATTGTGATTCTCGACAGGAGTCGCTACATCAACGACTGTATCAGCCACCTCAACGATGAATCTACTTACCTGCGAGAGAACTGCTCCATCCCGAGAGTGATGCAAGAACTTCTGGACCTCAAAGAGCAGCTGAAAAATTCCAACCTCATCTCGAATTCTAGGTGGGATTTCTTCCTACAAAAACCAGAAAAGGGATGGCGGCCAGCTGCCTTTTACACCATCTTGAAGGTCCACAAGAATCCTCCCGTCGGCCGACCCATCGCCGCCCCGTACGACTGGATCACCAACAATGCGTCCAAGTGGCTTGACGCGGACTTGCAGCCACTTGTCAAGAAGCAACCAACCTACCTCAAAGATAGCACGAGCTTGCTCCTTGAACTGGAAGAATTGCACCTTCCTTCACACGCACTCTTGGCCTCCTACGACGTCATCGCTCTCTACCCCTCTATACCCATCTCCAAGGCTCTTTCTTGCATAGAGGAACTGCTCCAACGAGCACATCACCCACGAACCCCTGCAGTGCTACGGCTTCTGTCTTGGGTAATGAGGAACTCCTACGTGGAGTTCGTGGGTGAGACCTTTCGGCAAGTCAAAGGAACAGCCATGGGTACTCCCGTGGCCCCAGCTTTCGCCGTGCTCTTCATGAGCTACTTGGACTTGGAACTGGAACGACTCCTCAGCACTCCAGCTCTCCTCCATCGGCGTTACATTGACGACGGTCTAATTCTTTGGACCGGTGACAAACAGAGCCTCCTCTCTTACCTCTCCACATTCAATCAACTCGACGGGAAAATCAAACTCACCTGGGAGGTCTCCACCACCAGGATTGCCTTCCTCGACTTGTTGATCTAGAAAGGGGACAGATTCAAGGATCATGTCGTTCTGGACCTCAACACGTACCAGAAAGCCATGAACAAGTATCTCTACTTGCCGTTTTGTAGCTACCAACCACAAAGCTGCCTACGGTCCTTCATTCTGTCAGAACTTCACAGGTACCTCCTCAGGACCTCGGCGGCCTCTGAATTCCACGAGGTCAAGAAACTCTTCTTCTTGAGACTCCGTGCCAGGGGTTATCCTCAGAAGTTCCTCCTTCCTCTCTTCTCTCAAGTCCAACACATACAACGGCACACGAAGATCGAAGCCATCAAGACCCGGCTCAAGTCTTCTCCAGTCTCATCCGGGTGCAGGCCCCTTGTGCTGAAAACCTTTCTGAACCCACGTTCAGAAGGTCTGCACTTGGGGGGGTTTTTTAAGTCGCTTTGCAAAACAACTTAAAAACTATAATCCTGCTGTGTTCTCAACCCGGGTTATTCTGGCTTGGCGTCTGCCAAGAAAATTGCGTTCGTTTATTGTGTCCTCGCGGCTCAAGCCCCCAGACTGACAAAAAAGAAAAAATGTGACCTGGCTACCTCGGAAGTGTCCATCGGCACACAGCGACCAGCGCTTCGCAGCTGGCGCACCGCGTCAACGCACAGCCTCTGGCAGTCCGTGCAATTCCCTGCACCAACCAGAGCGACTTGCGATTCTACACCTACCTGTCTACATGGTTAGCTATGACCCTAGACTGGCTCCCTAGCTTCCATGTCCCTTGAGATTGTTGTGCGATGTGACTATAAGTCCCTGTCCATGTGTAGCTTTCTCCAGAGCACTGATGAAGGCCTCGCGGCCGAAACCGGTCTGCTCACAAGATTGCTTTTCACCGGACCCTTCGCACCACCTTCTCTCCTATCTCCTTTCACCTATCACTGATCGGACTTCTGTTGTACTTTGCTGCTCTGAGATGCCTACTCCCACACCTGTTGCGGCTGCGAGTGTCGCGATACTCTCTGCTCACGCTCACCGCAACACTCTACGAGCTGAGGTAGGCAATTCGTCAACTTTAAAGATGCGATGGCGGGCCCGAGGGGAGGAGGGGGGGAGGGTGGACAGGGGGAGGGAGGGAGGGGGTTAGGGACTGAATAGGCCCCAAGAGGAAGTGGATATATCTTCTCTGACCTTGTCCGCCCTTATTCTCCCTGTTCCACGCTTTAGGGCGAAGGGGCTCAATCTTCTCTCTCAATCCTGCTTCGCATTCTGCTTGCGCGCCTGTCAGAGATTGTGCAAAATCCGCAGACCACTTGATAAAGGTTCCTCCTTCATTTTCCCCCTGTTCCACACTTTCTTCAACTGTTGTGCAGCGCGAGCCCACCACCACAACCAGCATCGGCCAGCACTGCATTGATGCCAGACCATGCTGGAGTGGTCATGCCGTGCTCGTTGGAACGTGCATGGCTGGAACGGAAGCACTCACAGCTGGCCTTGCTCCATGGAGCATCAAGCACCAGCAGCAGCTCCAGCATGGCCTGTGACAGCGCCAGCACATGACCTGGGGAGCTCCTATCACTTTGAGCCAATGATGCCAGTTTGAGCCTGGAGGAGCAGCCCACAGATGGCTCAAGCAGCAGATCCTCCACATGGTGGAGATTTGCCGTGCAGCAGCCATTGCTGCTAGGCAAAGAGAAGAGACTGCTAGCATTCTGTGGCTTAGTGCACCTCAGGTCTTCGTGCACCTCACCGACTGCTTGTGTATTGCTTGCTGCTCCTGGCCCATGCGTGCAGACGGATGTGCACATGCAAGTGCGTCGACAGGCATCCGTGCATGAGGGCTTACGTACGTGCGTGCGTGTGAGTGGGCGAGCAGGCAGGCGTGGTTGCAGGCGTGCAAGCGTGTGGGCATGCAAGCGTGCAGGTGTGCAGTCATGCGTGTGTGCACGTGTGTGTGCAGGCGTGCATGCGTGTGGGAGGGCGTGCGTGCATGCGTACATGCTTACGTGCGTTTACATGCACGTGAGTGTGTGCGTGCGTACGTGCGTGTTCTTATGTGCCTTTGTATCTCTTTTGTTCGTTCAGTACCCGCCGGCAACGGCACCAATCATGCCACTGCACTTGCACATATGGCACGCAATGGGCCTTGCCGCTGCAGGCCCCCAATGGCCTTGATATTGGGAGGTGCTTGACAGAATTTCTGTCTCGGGGTTCCGAGCCCCCCCAAGGCTATGGACGTGGCAGCTCCGTAAATGCTGTAAGGGCCCAGCACCTTGGGGGTCTTCAGACGGTCGAAGCTGGGTGGGAGCGGCTCTGACGCAGCTGTGTGGTGCAGCGGCACTATCCGCTGCACCTTTTCCTGTCCTTTTGTCGTTGCTGCTTTTGTCCCTGTTCTAACGCCGACCCGGTCGCTGCCGCCGTAGCGCTGCTGCCATCGCCGCCGCCACTGCCGCCGCCGCCTCCGCTGCCGCTGCCGCCGCAGCCATGGCCGCCGCCGCTGCCGCCGCTGTCACCCCCACATTTGCTGATGCCTTCATCGTCTGCATTCATGGGTCTAGAGCTGGAATTTCATGCTAGGAAAGCTCTGATGGTTGCACAAGGTCTTCTTCTGTGAGAAACAGAAAATTGTGGCTCATCATGCTCAGCTCCTAGCAAGAAGTGTTGCCTGTACGACATATTTATTCATCTTCACTTGTTCACTCAATCCATCCAATCTACTTCTCTTTTTCTTCAGTCAATGAAGCATATGTTACATTGATAAAGGTTCAAAATCGGCGCAGTGTACGTGTGTGTGCGTGTATGTATTTTTTATTGCACACATTCTTGGTCCTCCTTGCACAAGGGCTTGCATGGACTTTCTCGGGCTTGCTCCTGTTGCATGGGCTTCTTCGGGCCTGCTCTAGGTTGGTCATCCCTTTGGCTTTCTCGAGCTTGCTCTAGCTTGCTCCAGCTAGCTCAGGTTTTCCTGGACTTGCTAGTGGCGCCTACGGCTGGGAGGATTTTGGGATTTTTTTGGATTGCACAGACTTGCCTGTGCACAATTGGGCTTGCAGAAAAGGAGCAAGCTATGACTTGCTGGAGCTCTCCCTGGCTTGCTCGGTTTTTCTCGCTATTTCTCAGCTTTCTTAGCTTGCGCGGCTTGATCGTCTTGCTCTGATTGTGTGGCATTCTTGGCTTACGTGGGCCTGCTTTGGATTGCTTGGGCTTGCCAGGTGTTTTCCATACTCGCTCTAATTTTCTCTAACTCGCTTCAGATTGCTCAGCCTGCTCTGGCTTCCTCAGACTTGCTTGGGCTTGCTAGGTGCTGCTCATGCTTACTCTAATCTGCTCCAACTCGCTCCAGATTTTTTGTGCTTCCTCCGGCGTGCTTGAACTTGCTCGGCTTGCTTCGTGACAGGGCGCTGATTTGCGCCGGTTGTTGATTGTTGATTTACGGCTCTGTGATCTGTATTTTATGGTTGATTTTCAACCGGTTGTTGATTAGCGGCAGGGTGTCGAGGTTTGACAAAGTGATGATTTGCGACAGGGTATTGATTTGTGAAAGGGTGTTGATTTGCAACATGGTGCTGTTTTGTGATAGTGTTTTAAAATGCAAGAGTATCGATTTCCGATGGGGCGTTGATTTGCGGAGGAAAGTTTTATTCCTGTTTGGGTGTTGATTTGTGAAATGGTTCTTATTTGCGACAGTTTGTTCATTTGTAACAGGGTTAGTATTGCAATGGGGTGTTGATTCGTAGCTTGCCAAGCTGATAGCACAGTGACGGAAGTTGGATCCTCTTGAACTGGTCGTCGTCCACCCTTCTTCCCCCCTCAATGTCGGTGTAACACAGAACATGTAGTGACTCGGATCCAGCGAGGCCTCAAAAGTGGAGCTTCACATGCATTTTCCCCTGTAGCACATGATGAGCTTGACAGCCTACTAGTACAGTGGACCAGGGTGGCCACAAACCTGGTCTCACCTGAGCTTACCTGTCCATCACCACGGATTATATCTGTTCAGAAGGTAACCATGGCAAGACAACCCAATCCCAACCTAGACAGGGAACCACAACAGACAGAGCAGGGACAGCACACCAGCAGTGAAGGTCCCTGCAAGGAAGAATCTCAAGATGCAGCTGGAGCACAAGGAGAGCAAAGAAATGCTAGGAGAGGTGGAATAGCAGCAGCGGAAGCAACAGAAAGGACAAATACGGTGGAGGCATTCGTGACCACTAGGGCAAGGACACGAGCTACAGACACCGCACTGAAGATGGCGGCTATGAAGATAGCAGCTGTGACTAGACAGATGGCAGCAGATGTCGCAGATGTCGCTGATGTGGCTGCTGAAAGTGTAGAAGTGTGCATGGCTGCTCCGGTGGTTGCTGTGGCAGATGTTGCACATGCTGTAGCAGAGTCGATGACAGAGGCAGCTAAAGCAATTTGTGTGCCGATGTCAGCAGCAGCTGCTGCAACTGGTGCAATCACAACTGCAGCCTTGGTCTAGGCCTCAGTGGCATGTCCTGCTGAGGTGGATGCAGGAGCAAATGAGGCCGTGGCTGCGGCTGCAAAGGTGTTTGCTGCTGCTGCAACAGCAACTATGACGGCAGCATTGGCACGCAAAAGAGAGTCAGACAGATAGATGTCGTACTATGTAGAAGTTCGCGGTGGTGGCTTCCACCTCAACTAGGTCAACCGCTTGTTGTGACACCCCCAAGGAATGATGGATGTGTTAGGAGGAATTTCTTACCGGATTTAGAAAAAGATGGGGAGGCATTCTCAGACACAAGAGACTCGTCACTTGCTCCACAACGGTGACACGCCTGACGAGTCGCACTCCGCTCCTCGTAGTAGGAACCGAGAGGGACGGCACCGGGGAAATCGTGATGCGCCTGTGTGATCGCCAATGCCACCGAGGTGGCGATGATGCAACCGTCACCACTCCCCTAGTGCACCGATCACCACCCCCAAGAGATCGCTGCTCGTAGTTCTGTTCCTATGGCATTGTGCAGCCCTGTGGTTCAAAGAGGATGAGTTTTGTGCTTGGGATCATACCTCTTTTCCATGGCCGAGGAAGGGATTTCTTCCCATGGCTGTTCTTGCGCCATCGCAAACAGTACAACTTAACTATCCTGCCTACTATTGCGAAGTGGCTAATGACAAGATCATTTTTTGGGTCTAATATGAACATTTCCAGTCGAGGGATGGATCTAGGCCATTTTTTTCACCCTTAATTTAAAAGACCATGCATTAGTGAAGCAAGGCAGTTAATCTAGCAGTGTAATTGACGAAAGCTATCTGTGTGAAGGAACGAAGTGTGTAAGGAAGTCGTTCTAACTTCACACAATGTGGACATCTTTCTTTTTTCTAGCAAAGAAACTATCAATGTGGACATGAAGAACAAACAGGGACCACCTGATGCCCACTTAATGTGCTGCATACGGTGTAAACACAGCACAGACTGAGAAATGCATGTCAGACGGATGATGGATGTGTGTCATGCCTTTGTGCAAATCCTTGTAGCATGCATGTCACCGAAGAACACTTGCATCTGTGGCCACTGTGAGCAAAGTTCTAGTTACACAAAAGCTGTCCTCCTCTTCGACGAAGTTGCCAGCAATGTGTAAGCCATTGATGGAGTCCCATCATAATCATCAGGTGGACCTCAGTGTCCAGAGTAGACTGCGCATGAATCAGGATGTGTTTGCTGAGGTGGTCAAGTTGCTGTTGGAAGAGATCTGGTAGCCAGTCCTGCCTAACTTGAAGTTGTTCTTTTCCAGCTGGAGAATGAAGTCGAGAGCAGAGAGCATGGCCAACTGGGCAAAGTTCACTGTCACCAGGGAACTGGCGAGTGACTTTAAAGTGGGCAAGAGGGGGTGCATTGTGTAAATCCTAATCTAAAGTCAGATCAGGTTTTCGACCACTCCCTGGTTCGACCAATAAGGAGTGGTCGAACTAGGGAGTACGATCAACGGCACTCATGGCAAGGAGCACACCTTGTAAACATTGCCCGCTCGAAGTCACTCCACGTTCCCGGTGGCGTGAAAGAGTTGTTTCACGTTGGATTTATCTGCTTGAGAGGTAGTTTGCCTACGGTCAATGACATGAAAGCGGTCGCGAGAGCCGTTGATGTAGCTCCGCCCGTCTCCCCCTGCCGTTGGATGATCTTTAGATTGGACCACCAACTCAAAGTCGTGCCACGCAAAAGCAGGGCCGCGAGATCAATTTTATTTTTGTCATTGTTGACCCCAACAGTGGTGAAGTACACCTCCAAACTCGTCAGCCACATCCTGACCGTCAGTTTTCTGTACGTTGCGAGATGGAACGGCTCGGGGAGTGCCGGTCGAATTTGGGGTTCACTCAAGAGTTGCATATTTCTCTCGGTGAGTACTGCTTTGCGCACACGAGAAATTTGAAGCTTCTCCATCACCACGCTGAGCTGTTGGAGTAGATGGATATTGAGGCTCTCGAGTCCCAAAAACTTCTGGTACAAGTCTTCGTTGATCGCGCTTGTCGGCCGGTGCTTCCCACCGTGCTAGGTGTCAACCCAACGGGCTGCAGCGGAGGCAAAGGGTTTGCCGAGCCCGAGGGGTTCGTCACCGGATTGGCCGTCAGGGTCATCGGTTCTGCACCATTCACCATGAAAGTTGTCGTTGCCGCATGGTTTGCTTGGAGCGTGTCGTTGTTCGTGTGCTGCTGACCCGCCATTGCTGGAGTACTCGCCAGGAACTGCTGCTCTTCGACGGTTGTACTCGATTTCTTCACCGTTGTTGTCACAAAATCTGTGACCATCTGAACGGTGGAGATGCACAAAGGACTCGTGCGAGGTTGTCGCCAGGTCGTTAACATGTCATGTGCTCCTCCAGCACCGCTACACTCTGATATCAAGTGTTACACGAAGCGGGACGTAGGTGGTTCACAGGGATGAGGTGCGGGAAAAACGACGATTCGGGTGTAGGGGAAAATTGGAAGACACTTGTTAAGCAGTCAGTGTAGTTCCATGACAAGTGTCAAGTGTGTCAAGCACAGATATACAGTGCCGAGAATGAGAATGAGGCATAAGTCAGGTCATCGCCGTTCGAGCCGAGCGATGCATGCGAGGTCGCGCTGTGAGTGGTGGATTCGAGAAGCTCCGCCAAGAAGTCGGGGGGCTCCGAGAATATCGTGACGTTTCTTTATAGAAGTTGAGCGTCGAAAAGAAGTTGACCAAACGATTCAAAAATACCGATATGGTTTGCGACACTTTTGTGAACCATTCTGGAAAGTGGTCGAAGTTGTTGCAAACTTCTGGAACGGAATACCGGAGGTCGGGGCAATTGTCCAAAATGCCCTCGGCCAAAGGGCGTTAAACTCCTACATTTGTCGTGCGGTGGGCCATGAGATCAATGACGGAAATGTCCAGGTGCGAGTTTTAGGGACTCGTGTACGTCAGGGAAATAACAGTTTGAGCCCACAAGAAGGAAGTTCTTCCACTAGAACTTGTCTTTTACTTTCAAAAAGAGGTCTGACTTTTTAACTTTTGTTTTTTAAGCATTGAGATAAAGAAAATTCACGATCTTCAGTCGCAAAATATTCTCTCCACGATGAATAAAAAATGGTTAAATAAGAATTTCCTTCATTAAATTTACCTAGAATTATTTCAAACATCAGATTCATCACGATGTACGTCATCAAAGGTTTTAACAGAACAATGATGAAACCTCAACTCAGTCACTTCTCTGGCATACACCCGCTCCTAAAAGCCACACATGGGAATTCCTGTCCTTACATTCATGGCCCATGGTGTGACGACCTTTAGATTTTTTATGTCGATTGGCCCCGGTCATTTTGGCCATTTGCACAAACCTATAGTGTTTCGTTCCAAAAGTTTCTAACAGGATCGACCACTTTCGAGAAATTTTCATGGAAGTATCACAACCCGTACCAATCTTTTGATATTATTCCTTCGACTTCTTGGAAGCACCCGACTTTAAGACGCGCCTCGATATTTTTTAAAGCCCCCGCCTTCTCGGTGAGTTTCTTGAAGCGGCCTTTTACGATGCGACGTTGCACGCGTCGCTTGACTTGAGACATAAAAGTACCAGTCGGATTTGGGATTTTTTTTGGAGAGTTCATTGTTTCTCTCGGTGAGTAGTGCTTCCGGCATGCGTGCATTCTGAAGCTCTTGCATTGCCATGGTGAGTTCCTAGAGAAGATGGTTTTTTAGGCTCTCGAGCCCTGACAGTTTCTGGTACATAACTTTATCGATGCGAGCTTGTAGGCTAATACCTCCTATTGTGCCAGGTGTCAACCCGACGAGCAACAACGAAGTCAAAGTGTTTGCCAAGCCCGAGAAGTCAAACACCAGACTGGTTGTCGGGGTCGTCAGAGTAGCGCCATTAGCTACGAAGCCCGACGCTGCTGCCTGGTTTTCTTGGAGAGCTTCGTGATCATCGCATTGCCAATCCTTCATCGTTGAAGTCTTCGCCGGGTGCGCAAGCTCTGTTCACCTTCATCGTCGAAGAGTTTACGATCTTCCGGATAGTGGAGATGCGCTAAAGAATTGCGTGATGTTACCGCCTTACGGTTCATGCGTCGGCTCCCCCTTTGTACGGTTGTCCTGTGATACCAAGTGTTCCGCTGAGCGGAACGTGGCTGGTTTACAGCAATGAGGTACGGAGCAGAAGGTGCTTCAAGAATTTGGGGCACTTAGATAATGGGCGGAAGACGCATATATCCAGTTTTGCGGAACAATATAGCTGATCCGTCCCGTCGAGCGAAAAAATACCCTAGCTATCCATCGGCCGCCGCTACCGCAATGCCCGTATCAAAGAAAAGACAAGAAAATGCATGGCGAGGTAGCATGCCATGCGTCGACGACGCATGTCATGCGGCGCCCCCCGCTAGTATCACAAAACCCTTCATTGAGGGGTTTGTGATACTAGAGGGGGTGGATTTTTTTAAGTTTTGAGGGGAGTTCAAGACTCCCTATGCGTAGGAAGAGAACTTGCTGGACAGCGCTTAGCAGGAGCTCACACAAAACTAATACCTTAGACTCCGAATGTAATTCGGGGTAGGGTTCGATTGTGGTTTGATGGTTCAAAGAGGTGGTTTTCATGTAAATAAGAAAACAGAAACCAAAGAAGGGTGTTCTTGCTCGATTGCGAGGGAGCAATGACCCCTTTTTTTCGATATGCAAACCCCCAAGTTTGAAACCCTCAATCGAACTAGGGGTTTTGCCTGTTGAAAATAAAAAAGGGCCAAATAGCTCGGGTACCCATGAAATGCAAAGTGTGACTCTCATCCGCCCAGCACCGGCAACAAAAAAAACTGAAAGACCCAGTCCTTTTCCATGCTCCATCGCTACATGCGTCGCCGACTGAGCAGGAAAAAATGGCGCATGGCCATCCGGATGATCGACGGTTAGAGACTTTTGTCACTGATCAATTGCCTCACAAGCCTTCGATGATGAGCATGTCGATCGACGGCTGGCACGGTCGACGTTCACCGACTTTCGTTGCCGATCGTCGATCAGCCGGAGTCCCTCAATCACGACGGGGACTTCAGAACTCCGGCCGCAACCTGAAGAAAAAAAAAACAAACCCCTTGATTATGACTACAAATCTTTAGGTTTGATCAGTCAACCTCAAACAAACACGTTCACTAATAAACTATAGTCATTTTCAGTTTTATTTTTGCACGGGCAACTGCCGGGCCCCGCGGTAGCGGGGCCCGGCAGGTTCCCTTTCAACGCATGTAGAGTCTCGAACTCCCCACAAACCGCACACAAACATCCAAACAAAGTATCACAAACCCCAATTATTTTGGGTTTGTGATACTTGGTGGATGAGGTCCATGTCATGCATCGTCGAAGCATGACGTAGACCTCGACATGGCTTTTTTGTTTTGCTTTTCGTTGTTACTGGCATGGCGGTCACGGCGTCAGATGGGTAGTTTGGGTATTTTTTGCTTGATGGTGGGGGGATGAGTTATTTCGTTCCAAAAACTGGGTGTATGTGACTTGAATCCAAAAAAACAAATGGATCATCGCTCCCATGTGATGATCTCGCGTGGGAGCAATGTGCCCATGCACTTTATCTTTGCTCGTCTGGCAACGCATGCCGCGAGCAAGTATGACTTTGGACTGGGCGTTTCAGGTTTTTTTGTGCCGGTGTTGGACGGATGAGAATCACACTTTGTATTTTATGGGTATCCGAACTGTTTGGCCCTTAGATAATTTGTATTTTGCTCAAATTTCTCTTCAATGACAAGTGTCGGAACTGTCGACCGCTTATATACAAGAGCAGAAAACACAATGAAGCATACTTGAGGTCTTGGAAGCTCGAGTCGAGTGACGCGTGTGACTTCGCTTTGTTAATGGTCGCTTTAGGAAACTGTGCTCAGAAGTCAGGGAATTTTGAGAAAAATGAGGCTTGGTTTTATAAATGGGCAAAATACCTCGGATACCCATAAAATGCAAAATGTGACTCTCATCCGCCCAGCACCGGTAAAAAAAACGGAAAGGCCCAGTCCGTTCCCATGCTCAATCGAGACATGCAACGCAGACCGAGCAGGAAATTTATGCGCATGGCCATCCGAACGATTGACCGTCAGCAACAAAAGTCGCTGATCGATCGCCTCGCAAGCCGTTGATGATTTGAATCTCGAAGGCTGACGAGGTCGATAATTACCGACGTTCTTTGCCGATCGTCGATCAGCCGGAGTTTCTTGATCACAAGGGGGACTTCGGAACTCCGGCCGCGAGTTGAAGAAACAAAATTACAAACCCTCTTGTTATGACGATAAACCTCGAGTTCGAAGAACCAAACCTAACTCAAACCCGTGATTTCATACGGCATGGGGGTCTTGGGTTTCATTTTTTCGCGCGGTCCTGCCGGGCCCCGTGGTAGCGGGGTCCGGCAGGTTCCTTTTCAATGCACGCGGACTCTCAAACTCCCCAAGAACCATACACAAACCTGCACCGCCAGTATCACAAACCCCACCACTTTGGGGTAAGATACTTGTCAGTGATTTCTATTTCATTCGTCAACGACGCATGACATTGTACCTCGACATGGATTTATTCTCCTTTTCGTTTTTACTGGCCTGGCGGTCGCGCCATCAGATGGGTAGTTGGGGTATTGTTCGCTAGACGGTGGGGGAATGAGTTATTTTGTTCCGGGAACTGGTTATATGTTACTTCCGCCCTTTACAAAAATCTTAGCATTGTCAAGTAGTCGACCAGACTGTACTGAAATGTCAATACGGTTCGTGATATTTCTATCGACCATTGCAGAAAGTGGTCGAACTTGAAGGAACCTTGTGGAACGATTCACTCGAGGTCGAGGAAGGTGCCCAAAATACCCTCGGCCGATTGGCAGAGAAATCCTCAGGTCGAGGCGTGGTGGGCAAATGTTGTGACAGTTGAGAATGCTGCTACGATTCTAATGCAACCGTTCTTGCTTGATTTGGTGAAGAAACAAGCAAGTTACACCTGGGTTTACAAGTCAGCCATGGTTTTTGGTCGGAAAAACCTAAGTGTTGGGCTCGAGCAGGTAAGAGCTCGAGTGGGTGAGTCTCGAGCATCGAGACCCACCCGTCGGGCCAGTGAGCGACGCTTGCTGGCCCACCAAACTGGAGCGAGGGCAAGGCCCTGGAGTGTCACACAAAAAGGGGCAGACTGCCCCAACCTAGGTCTGCACCCCAAACCACAAACAATGTTGCTAACAAGTACTGGACTAATCTAGGTTCCTGTGACAGTATCCTATGTCACACGAGCATAAGGAAAATAGTGGAGAGGCAATGCTGCGAGAGGGAGGCAAGCACACGAGGAACGCGGGACGGATGGGTGCTAGTGGTCGTCCGGCGTGCCAAGACGTCGGCGACTCAAGGTGCGTCACCTCCACCCTCTGGGTTAGCATGCCCTGCGCACTCAGGTCCACACCAGAAGGAAAATATATACAGAGAGGATTAACATGCCCCCTTGGACGTGAGTGCGGTGGGGATACAACCAAGGTGCCCAAGTTGGAGGTGCAGTGCAGAAGATGGGAGTGCCTTGGTAAGAAAGTCGGCTAGCTGGGCATCGCCACTGATTGAGCAGACTTGGACAACGCCTGCTTCTACTGCTTCACGTGGTGCTCCACACTGATGTGCTTAGTGCGAGGATGCAGCACACCATCATTCGCGGCAATGCGGCGTGCAGCTCAACTGTCGCTATGCAATGCCACAGCATGCGTGTGCAACCCCAACTCCTCAAGCAGGCGTGTCAGCCAGATACATTCACATTCAGCTTCACCCAGTGCCATGTACTCAGCTTCAGCCACACTATGAGCCACGCATGATTGCTTGGTACTTCGCCACGACACTGTCGTGCTCCACACACGAAACACATAGCCACCAGGACTGCGCGCCCCACGATCACGTGCATAGTCACTGTCACAATACCCATCCAACAAGGGACTCACTGAGGGCTCAAAGACCAGGCCAAGCTGAGCAGTGTCCATCACATAGCGCAGAAGCTTTAGCAATGCTTTGAGATGTGTGCTGCGTGTTTGTTGACTGAACTGTGCCAGCACATTCACTGCGCATGAGATGTCAAGACGTGTCGTGGACGCGAGGTAGGACAAACTGCCGGTGATTTGCCTGTACAGAGTGGGATCACATTCCGGTCCGTAGTCGGTGGTGTCTGTGTCCAGGAGATGTGCAAACACATCAGGGCTCATCGGTGAGTGCTGTCGTGGAAGATGCTGTACTAGATGCTGAAAGCGCGTTGTCAGGTGTGCAATGAACCGTCCTTGGTGCAGTGTGAGGGTGCGAGCAGTCCTATTTCTGACTATAGTCATTCCCAAAAAGTTCGTTTCCTCACCCAGGTCTGTCATGCTGTAATGCGTGGTGAGCAGTTTCTTTGTTTCTGTGATGAGGAAGAGAGAAGGTGACAAGATAAGCAGGTCGTCCACATAGACCAACAAGGCGACTGGAAGACCGTTATGCCATCGCAGGAAGAGAGAAGGGTCGCTCAGACTTTGGATGAACCCTCCAGATTCAAGTGTGCATCGAATCTCTTTGTTCCAGCAGCGCGGGACTTGCTTGAGCCCATAGAGAGCCTTCAGAAGTAGCCACACTCGATCTGTACCATCATCAAACCCTTCGGGTTGCTTGACGTATAGTTCCTCCTCCAGTGGACCGTTGAGGAAGTCGTTTTTTACATCCATTTGGTGAATCTCCCAGTCTTCATGTGCCGCTACACCCAACACTGCTCTACTAGTGCTATACTTCCCAACTGGGGCATAGGTCTCTGTGAAGTCCTGACCTGGTATCTGGTGGAAACCCTTTTCCACCAGCCTCGCTTTGTACTTCTCGATAAGTCCTGCCAGGTTCCTTTTCAGCTTGTACACCCACTTGACATCGATGGCTTTGCGCCCAGGTGGCAAGGGAACAAGTTCGTACACACCGTGCTCCAGAAGAGCATTTAACTCGGCCACCATGGCCTTATTCCATTCTGCCGCATCAGCGCACCCCCTTGCCTCTTGTGGAGACAAGAGTCTGTGGCTCCACAACAGTATGGTCCACAGAAACTGGACCAGCTGTGTGATATAACTTTCTGTAGTTCACACGCTGGACATTGCATGAGGAGCGTCGCACGGGTTGTGGCGACGACGTCCCAGCGTCCTCTGTTCTGGTTTGAGACACTCCGGTGTGTAGCCCAGGGGGTGTGTGGGGAGCACTGGAGTCTGTACTCAGTAGGTCAATGGGTGTCAGTAGATCTGTGGGCACAGATGATGCCCTTTCAGTATGCCCTCGATGCTGGGGTTTCCCAGGGGGCACTGTGGGTGTGTGAGGGACAAACACAGGCACGCTCACATAGTCTGGGTACTGTTCAGGCATGGTAATGTGCGGTACGTTACGCAGCGTGCGGAACTGTTTGTAGGGCATATGCTCCAGGAAGGAGGCATCCCTGCTTTCAAGGAAGCTGTGGTTGATGGGGTCCCGGAATTGCCATGCTTTGGATGCATGGGAGACCCCTACAAAGACGCACCATCGGTCGATGGTCGTGGACTGATTTTGTGGTCTCTTTGGGGTTGTGCAAACCACACGCAGGCCGTGGTGCCCCACACTCTCGCTGGTCGGAGGTCTGCCTTTTCTTTGAACCACCGCTCCCACGGTGTGACCGACTTGGGCAGAGGCCCTTGTTGCACCCTGCTCCATACCCAGGTCACGTACTTGACGGCTTCTTCCCAGAAACCAAAGGACAAACCTGATTCACCCAGCAGGGTACGTAACGCATCACCGAGGGTTCTATGCCACCGTTCAGGCACACCATTTTGCTGTGGTGTGTACGGTGCAGTGGTTTGGTGCTCAATACTTTTGACTTTCAGTTTTGCTGTTAAGGTGCCCATGAACTCTCCTCCTCTATCCGTGCGTAAGCGCAATAGCTTGCAGCCGGTCTGACGCTCAGCAAAAGGTATCCATTCTGTAATAGCTCGTTGGGCGTCGGCTTTGGACTTCAGCAGAAACGCCCAGCGGAAGTGGCTGAAATCGTCTGTCAAGGTGAGAATGTACTGTGACCCATACTGAACCGAGGGCACGGGCATTGGCCCGGTCAGATCTGCATGAACCAGTTCAAGGGGTGCCTTGCACACCTTCTCAGACCTGGGAAAGGTCTGTCTGTGAGCTTTGCCTTCCTGACAGTCAAGATATGCACTTGCACTTAGACCATGTGGGCAGTCTGTAAGGTTGAGACCATGTGCGGTTGTGTGTTTGATCATGTCTGTGACTAAGTCAGTGTTGATGTGTGCCATTCGCCGGTGTAGCAGATCTGTGTGCTTTGCATCAGTTGTAGTAATGACATGTGTCTGTGGTCTGTATGAGTGTGTTTGTGTCAGTGGAAAGAGAGTGAGTCGGTACAACATGTCCTCGTGCAAGGGGCCATCAGCCAACAGTGCACGAGCAGCATCAAAAAGCATGCAGCGCTGCTTTTGCGTGAGAGTGGACATGTCTGCTTGACGATCCAGTTGGCCCCCAAACAACAAGTTCACTTTCAACTTAGGGACGTACAAAACGCCAGTCAGCCAAAGTACCCCACCAGGTGTTTGCAACGCCACTGTGCCCACACCCGCAACCTTCAGCACCTCCCCAGACCCTGTTTTCACGCCCTCGACATCATGCGCAGCATACAATGACACAAACAGCTGGCGGTGTGGTGACATGTGATGCGACGCTGCAGTGTCAAACAACCATTCATGCATCGGGAGTGTGTGCGATGTGGTGACATGAGTGTGCGCCAGCCGCTGACCTGACGACTGTGGCATGGCTGTTGGCTCTGGAGTATGCAGTTCCATGGGTGATGTCCACCCAGCTACGGGTGCTCCTGGTGTAGGCTGCTGCGACTCGACCATGTCCGCGCAGATATGCTACTCCCATGCCAGCGCTGGAACTGGGACTGTAGCGTTTGGCGGGACGTAGAAGGGGCCCTGGTACANAGCATACAGCGACACAAACAGCTGGCGGTGTGGTGACATGTGATGCGACGCTGCAGTGTCAAACAACCATTCATGCATCGGGAGTGTGTGCGATGTGGTGACATGAGTGTGCGCCAGCCGCTGACCTGACGACTGTGGCATGGCTGTTGGCTCTGGAGTATGCAGTTCCATGGGTGATGTCCACCCAGCTGCGGGTGCTCCTGCTGTAGGCTGCTGCGACTCGACCATTTCCGCGTAGATACCCTGCGCCCATGCCGGCGTTGGAACTGGGACTGCAGCGTTTGGCGGGACGTAGAAGGGACCCTGGTACAGCGGAAGTGGCCCTTGGTGGAGTGGAGGGCCCGTCAGCAGCTGTATCGGAGGTGGTGCATAGGTGGCGCCGCCAAAGGGTCCAGTGCCTCTAGGTCCCGTGGCCGTTGGTGTCGACCATGCCGGTGGCTGCAGATGGTGGCCGAACTGCGGACGAAGCGCCGGGGAGCAAGCCTCTGCTGCGGCTGCTGCTGCTGTGACATCATGATGCGTTGGAGGTCTGGGCATGCACGCCAGAAGTGGCCAGGCTTGCCGCAGTAGTTGCATGTGTGCCCTGCACCACCGCCCCGGCCACGTCCCCGTCCTCCGCCTGACTGGGTGCCTGATCTTCCATGATCCCAGCTTCCTCCACCTCTGCCTCCTCCCTGTCTAGCTCCAGTGGAGGCACCTGGCAAGGACTAATGGGCAAAGGCGCTGGCTGCCGGGGTGTCAGTCTCTCGCTCCTCCCCACGAAGTATGTCCTCATAGTGTCGCAGTTCCTCAAACACCTCAGCAAGGTCCGTGCTCTCAACATCTGTCACACAGAGACGTCGCAAGAGCCCCCGCCGAAACTCTCTGTAGGGCTCTCCAAGATGGAGCAGAATAGGGTCCAGCCATTCGAGCATGGAGCAGGCTGCTCCGAGCCCGAGGATGCGGCGACGAAGGTCCATTGCTGCATCTCAGTACTTTGCGATAGGCGCCTCCGGCTTGGGGCGAAGGCGTCGAAGTCTGTCACGCAGCGAGATCACAAGTGCCATCCCCCGTTCCTCATGACGTGTGGCGAGGTACTGCCATGCTTCATAGGGACATGGATTACCACTGTGAGGATCTGCTGGATCCTCCCCTTTACCGTCGAAGCGGAAATGACGGATGGCGTACGATTGGTCGTCGGGCAGGGCTCGCACTAGGGCGTTGAAAGCCCGGAGCAAGACGCGACCCTCAGTCGCGTTGGTGGGCGGAAAAAGGTACAACTCCTCCAGCCCGTGCTCCGCCGCCCATGCCAGAAAGACGTCCTTCCATGCTAGGAAGTCTCGCGCGCCCAGGGCCGGCGGCGTCAAGTCCTTCTGGGACATGGCCCTGCTGATATCTTCCCATGTCACTGTGACAACGCCGGCAGCCCCACTAGCGGCGGCACTTGTGCCAGCACCAACGCCAGTGGGGCCGCCACTGCCTCCAGCATTGGTCCCATCCGGTGCTGATCCCGCTTGACTCATAGCTTATGGGAGTCAAGAGAGGGTCCTAGGCTAGTGGCGTAGGCCCTGGCTGACCTCATTGCTGCCAAACAAAATTTTGGCAGCAATTCGCCGGGCCCACTTTGGGCCCAGTTTTCTGTCGCGAGCCTTTTGCTCGTGGAATCCGCCTTGTCTTGAACTGGTAATGCTGCCTCCTCGGACCTGCACAGCAAGTTCTATGGGCCAAGGGACCACGCCACCACCTCAACAGGGCGGATCCGGCGTTTGGGCTCTCCCACCCACGTCGTTCCAACCCTCGTGGGCTTCCCCTTGCCTCCTGCCACCTCAGCTGTCTGCGCGCGGCCTCAGGGGAGGGCTTCGACGACCCCTGGTGGCGGGTGCGACTGTCCTTAGTGGCGGCCACGCGGATCTAGTCCCGTGCGTGGCTTGGCCACCACCTTTTCTGCTCCGCGCCAGCCCTATGGATGCTTCGCCGGCCCGCGAAGTGGCTCTGATACCAGGAGAATGCTGCTACAATTCTAATGCAACCATTCTTGCTTGATTTGGTGAAGAAACAAGCAAGTTACACATGGGTTTACAAGTCAGCCATGGTTTTTTGGTCGGAAAAACCTAAGTGTCGGGCTCGAGCAGGTAAGAGCTCGAATGGGTGAGTCTCGAGCATCGAGACCCACCCGTCGGGCCAGCGAGCGAAGCTTGCTGGCCCACCAAACTCGAGCGAGGGCAAAGCCCTCGAGTGTCACACAAAAAGGGACAGACTGCCCCAACCTAGGTCTGCACCCCAAACCACAAACAATGTTACTAACAAGTAGTGGACTAATCTAGGTTCCCGTGACTGTATCCTATGTCACACGAGCATAAGGAAAATAGTGGAGAGGCAATGCTGCGAGAGGGAGGCGAGCACACGAGGAACGCGGGATGGATGGGTGCTAGTGGTCGTCCGGCGTGCCAAGACGTCGGCGCCTCAAGGTACGTCACGTCCACCCTCTGGGTCAGCATGCCCTACGCACTCAGGTCCACACCGGAGGGAAAATATATACAGAGAGGATTAACAACAGTTAAGTCCACTTGCAGGATACTCGGACGCATGTTTTTGAGGACATAAAAATCACAACGTCGAAGTTTCATGCGTACAGCTTCAGATTGCTCAGGTCATCATTTTTGGTCGAACAGTCACAAATCCCTCTCTTGAGGACTTTGTGACTATTTGACAGGGGGTTTGTGTTGATTTTGAGTGAGAAAGTCCAAGACGCCCCATGGGTTGCAAGAAAACCTATTGAGCCCCACTACTGCGGAGCTCAGGAGGTACCTGTGCAAAAATAAAACCCTGAAATCCCGAATGTAACTCGGTTAGGGTTTGACTAAGGTTTGTGAGAAAGAAGGGGGGTTTTGTGTGTTAGGTAAATAACAAAAAAAGGCAGTCTTCGCTCGACCGCGATCATGCAATGACCCCTTTTTTCACTTGATTTTCCTGACACGCAAATCCCCATTCGGGGACGTAGGATTTTACGTTTGCACGGGCTCTGCTCGCATGAACAAAGAATCCCCTAAAATCCGGCATGGGAGTTTAGCTTGTCGAGGAAAAAGAGAACAAAGGGGTTCATTGCATGGTTGCGATGCTCGCGACGGCGGAGCGTCACATAACCCGCAAATTAATTATTGATCAACAACACATGTCGCTGATTGAGCACGGAAAGTGTTCCAGATCTACAAATTTGTTAACTGCTCGATAAGGTATATGAATGTTTCAAATTCCGAATGCGGCAGGTACAAATCTTCGGTTGCGTGGAGACACAACTATAGCCCCCGCGGCCGTTTTGGTTCTCACTTTTGTGAGATGGTCTGTTTGGCCGACAAACTGAATATGGGTAGCCCTTGGTCCCCGGTGGGATTTGGGATGTTGTGATTTGTTGGACAAGAAGGGGATTTCACGAGCATGATCATGAGGCGCCAGGTTGGCGCCACTTGGCTCAAAACGATTCCTTGCATGAAGGCATGTGATTGGTGACTCGGGAACCTGTGCAGTTAGTCTTTTGATTGAAGGCCTGGATGGGATTAAACCGGACTCAACCAAAGGGTCTGGAAGTATTGTGCGTGGGCAGAAGTTTGCGTGTAACAAAGTTGCTCTCTATATTGTGGTTCAGTCACCTAGCAGCATCCTTGCTCTCGCCTCCTAAGACTTACGTATAGATAAACCATATTCTACATTGTTCAAGGACAGAGCATGGGATGTTGCTGCTCCCTAGACTAGCACATGCCGCAATGAAATGAACGATTTGGCTGATCACAGTATCCTTGACCTTTGATCAATGTTAGATGGCTCCATCCCGTCTAGTTGGCTCCAGCTACTCTCAAGTCTCATGCGTTGACGAAGGTGAGATCTCCTGTTGGAGGCTCTAGGACCCAGAGACGACTTTTGGGTCTTGTTTCCCAGCATGGCTGGTAGCTGTATTACATGGACATAAGTAATGAATTCCTTTGCTGGGACCAAAAAAAGGAGAGAAACTTGTTCCAACCTCTGGGTTTTGAAGATGTGTGTGCCCCGCACACGACGTTGTACAGCCTCATTTGTTTTTCTAAGACGGTTTGCAAACAGTCTTAGAAAAATAAATTCCATTGTGTTCCAACCCGTGTTATTCTAGCCTGGACCATGCCCCCAAAGTTGCGCTCCCACCTAGTTTTTTCTAGGATGAGAGATCCTGGCTCAACCTCAAGCAAGGACATTGGAGCTGCCGAAGACCCTGGGGACGCCTCAAGCAATCCGCGCGATCGCTTGCACTCCGCAGCCGCGCCACGGGACCACCCCGTTGCGCACCTCGGACATGCCTTGCGACCCCACCTACCTCCGATGTTGCATGCTCCTGCCTATATGAGCACTGACTGTTGTAATCTTGAGCATAGGCGCTGATGAAGGCCTTGCGGCCGAAACGCGTACGCCTTTCTTGATCTTCAGTCTTGCAACACCCCCCCCCCCCCCCCCCCCCCCCCCCCCCCCC
>SZWC01003132.1:179723-206440 GCA_023375785.1 Penium margaritaceum | reverse complement strand
CAGCTACACTCTCCAATACACCACCCCAATACAATTTTCCCCGCTAGAGGGGGGGTCTAGATACAAGGAACCCCCTCCCAAAGTGGACGAGTGTATTGCGGGAGTGTAGCTGGGAGTGTATCTGGTAGACAGAAAAAAAAAAAAGAAAAAAAAAACAGACTTGTGCTCATAATTAATTACTCATAAGCCGTCGATTACAAGCATCCGACGTCTCTCTCTTTGTCTACGTAACCAGCTATAAGGCTGTACACAGATAGTTTATTGTACATCGACTCCGCCATAATGGGATCCCACTGGACCCCCCCCCCCTCCCCGCAAAACCCCCTAGTGCATTGGAGAAGTGTATTGGGGAGTGAATTGGGAGAAAGAAGTTTTTTTGGACTTGTGTATAAGCATTTCTGGATCTCCTTCTGAATACACAATTATAAAAAATAATTCTTCTCAAGAAACACTCTCCAATACACCACCCTAATACACTTTTGAGTGGCGGAACGGAGGGGGCAGACTCAAGTAGTACCACGTTCATGACACGAGCGACAGTCAGCGGATGGAATATTGACAAGCCCATCGAGTGTCGGACTGTCCCACACCCACGTTAACCTTCCACGTTACACCTGTGCAGAATGCAGTACAATATATGTACGGAATCAATACTACAAAAATAGCACAAAGTGTACAATGTGTACAATGTACATCTCATTTGAAGCAAGGACATGATTGAGTAGTTTCAAGAAATTAATTACGTTGGAATAATTTTTGTGATTTTTTCAATAAACGCAGTTCTGAAGAAAGATCATGGAAATTCAGGTGATGATATACACGTGATTGTGTATGAACTTGAATCTAACAAGTAAGTTCCTAGAAACATTGTCCATTTTCTAGGTTTCTTTCTTGGAAGGATCCTCACCATACGTTTTTCTCCTATACACACATTGGCACGTGTATTGATTTGGGGTGATTGGGCGTAAATGGTATTTTGCGGTTATTGGTCATACATGAGCCACATTGAATTATTGCCACCAAAATCTCCATGGAAGCAAGAATTGGCTGAAGTGTTCTCTCCAATGGCCTTGTTGGCATGACAAGTTTTGGTTTTGATTTTTCGTCGATCACAAACGTCATAATCCCCTTCCGGAAATTTGAGGAGAGGATTCCATGTTTATAGAGGATGTACAATAGTAAGGAGTTTTTTATGACCAATTTTATATTCTTTCTCAGAAAATATGAGTTGTAAATGCTTTCATGAGACAAGGTATACATCTTGTAAGATAATTGCTCAAGGTCCCACTACCGAAGTGTCCCTCCTTAACCTCCATCTTTCCATGTGAGCCAGGTGAGGGACGCTATCAAGGTCAAGTACTTTGACATGAACAAAAAAAATAGTAGTTTGGATTTCCAAGGAATGACCGAATTCTTCCTATGTTTTCAGGGTGTGGTGAAAGCACTATGGTCTGAACCTCTGCAGGTCAACGTTGATGGGTTCCTTGCCTACAATGTGCCTAAGGTATTTGATCATGTCAATTGTAAACTTGCACCTGTTCTCTATGGTATGGAATTTTGTTTTTCAGTAATATCAGAACGACCTTGTCCAAGTGTTATATGTGCCCTGCAAAAAATTTTGGGGGTATTAAGATGTTGTTCAGGTACACCATTTTGAACTTACTGAGTTGCTTGGCAAACATTTGGTTCATTTCCCTGTGAAACGTTGTTGGTGAATTTTTAAGTAGCTCATTGATGTGGTTATGTAGCGGTAAGTTTTGATGAGGTAAATCCCATAACAGGAGTTGATGTCTACACGACCAAACTGCTTAGGGGTATTTCTGGATATGGCACTTATTCTTCCTCAGTTGTCATTGCTGGAAATTTCTCTTACACCAGGTGGGGTTTTTGGGTGGAATCTATCCCAACCAGACCCTCCTTTCATGGGCCAAGGTGCACAACTGGTGAAAGGCCATGTTATCAATTGCTATAGCTCAGGTGGCCCTAAAACTCAATATGGATTTTACAAACATGAACTCCCACCTTGGGAAAGGCATCATGAATTTGGAGAAAATCATCAAATCCAACACCTCATTGTGTCCAAGGGAAATCTGCACCATAACAACCTCGACAAGAGAATATAGAACTTCACTTAGATGTGAATTTAGCAAGGGCCAGAGTCTGGTGCAATGGCCATCAAAGTATAAGGCTTCACATGAATCCTATCCTCGAAGAATGAGAAGGATCCAGATCCGGGGGACGGATCCTCAACTTGGATCTGGATCTGTGGCGATGGATCCTGGATCTGGATTCAAGGATCTTCATTCAAGATCCATGGATCTTTCTGCTCACAAAAATGTGGTCTATGTCCTTGATAGTGGCAACATTTCACAGTTCACTTGATTTCCAAGATGCACATTCATGCACACATTTTCAAATTGTAGATCAAAATTCAGGGATACGTTCAAAAATGAATGATATCAAGTACAAACACATCTGCAACAACATCTTTGTACGATGGAGTAATGCACCCACAAAACGAAAACATGTCTCTGGTCAAAAGCCTAAGATGCAGCATCTCTGCCTGTCACCCCTTCACCACTAGCCCCCCCTCCCTCCCCCTCTCCCCACTCTGCACCCTCATGTTCACACCCATCTATACCATCATTTGCACCCTTATTATCTTCCTCTTCCAAATCCTCAGCATTTGCACCTCCACTGTGACGCTCATTCACCCATGCTTCCTCAGCCTCCCCTTCTGGAGCTACCTCTCCAGTTGGAGAAACTGGAAAGGACTCCATGCTTGGATCACTGTTCCAAGATTTCAGAAGCATGAGTTTTTCCAGAGTCATATCCACTAGGGTTTGCCTAAAGTCAGTGATGATGTGCCACCCAAGAGAAAATTGCCTCTCTGACTGTGTGCTCGTTGCAGTAACCGCAAGCAGGTCCAGTGTAGCGAGGTAGACGGTTGGAGATGCATTCTTGTCTGACTTCAAGTAATTGAGGATCTTGCAGATGCGGCACTTCTTCATGTCCTTGGACTAAAGTTCCACCTCCACCTCCAAGCTACTTGGAGAAAGTGGAGCCTGGCTCACCCAGGGCTCTGCTAAGATGTCATCACCCATGTCTTCAAGGACAGCCTCGATCACATCTGGCTTGGTTTGGAGTCTTGAGCTTTGATGCGGCTTGGTGTTGTTGTCTACAGCAGCGGGCATTGGTGCTGCAATTCAGAAACATGAAACAAATTGAGTACATTTCTTTAGTGTGGGATGAAAGAAATAATGTACAAAACTATGGGAAAACACTAACCAGAGGCTGTTGTTGTTGTTGATGCAGCAGCAATAGTCACGTCACTTTGCACATTAAGAACTTTGGCACCAGTGATGTTTGACGTTGTAGATGCTACTAGGGCTGTGACCGCCTCCTCTGCAGCTTGGCAGAGCTCAACCCTTGTGTGGTAGGGCCTCAACAGCTCCACGATCTTGACCTGCAGCTTGGACGGGCTAGTGATGCCAGTTTTGGGGTGCACGTTTGTGTAAAAACACAGACGGAAGCAAGGGTCGAGAGCTGTTGCCAACATGTGGCGGTCAATGCAGATCTTGGCATACTTGTCCAGTTTTTCCACACTTGTCATCATCCCTGGCTTCAGCTCCACCAACAGCTGCTCCTTGCAGGCCAGCAGCCCCATGACGCTTGCTCTTCCTCTCTGCTGCCACAACCTTCACCAGGCAGCCCTACATCTTGGCAAACAAGGAGGAGTAGAAGGGTAAGACTACGGAGAGGGTGGGGTAGGTTGACACCAAGATTTCCTCCATGAAGCCCTTGAAGAGCGTCAGGATAACTGTCACCTGTGCGATTAGCTCCCGATCTTTGAACGTTGGTTTGAGATGCCCTCCATCCCAGCCATAGTTATCCAGCCACATTTCCTGGAAATACTTCACTGCAATGACACGCTCACAAGGGAACTATTCCACCCCATCTCAGTGTCGATGTGGATAGACAAGTACTTCATGCCCGCAGCCTTGAAAGCAAACTGCAGGGACTCCTCCCTTATCGACATGCATGTGACAAATACGGCAATGGCGTGGACATGCTTGATGATGCCTACCACACGTGGCTGCGTCAAGAGGTCATCTACGTCCAGGTTCATGAAGTGGCCAAGGCAACGGATGTGGTTGCTTTTGTCAAAGGAGTTGTTTTTGGGCATCATGTAGTTATCAATGAGATAATCATTGGTGCTTTTGTTGTCTATGGCGAGGAAAAACACCGGTTCCACAAGCCCCACTGGTGCAAACATGTGTTGAGGATGTTGAACAGGTTGCCCGTGGTGGCGCCTCCCTTGGTTGTTGGGAAGGGGAGTGCAATGGCTTGAAAATTGTAAGATTCGTCGATCCAGTGGGCCGCGATTCCAAGGTACTTGATATTGTTGTCTGCCTTCCACCCGTTGTTTGTGGAGCTCATTGCCAATGTCATAGCGGCCAGGTGCATCTTGATGCGAGCGTGATATGCACGTGCACTGATGCAGATGTTGCTTATGATAGTCATGTGGCCTGGTACATCTGCTGAAGGGGTTGCGTGCACAAAAGCCTTTGCAAGCAAAAAGATCTCCATAGACAAGAAGGACAAGTTATTGTCCAGGACATGCCTCCACAGAAATGTGTAAAATTTCTTCTCGCTGAAGATGTAGCCAACGCGAGTAACCCCACATGCAATTGCCAGGTATTCTGTACTCTCAGCTTGACCTCCATGTGCATCCGTGACGGTGCTTCTTGCCTCCTGTAGCTTGGTGGCAGCAACAAGAGCATTGAGCTGTCACCACTTGCCACCACTGTGAATCAAACGCATGTGCTTCCATAGTACAATGGTGGAACAATCCTTGGCTGAGTGGGTGAAGGGATGTGTGGAATATTTGTGCAGTGCAGGAACATTGCATGGACAGGAATCCTGCCCATCTTGTTGAACAGCCCCTATATTACGGAGTTGTTCCCACGCCTCTTGTCACCAATGAAATCCTCCTCTTCGTCATCATCTTTGTCCTCTTTGTTATGCTCGTCATCTTCAGCCTAACGAGTGTCCTCCTTGGCCATGATGATGGTTTAAAGCAGTCCTTTTTGTGAAGGGAGGAAGTTGGGTTGCAAAAGCAAGTAAAATCCGATGCTACTGCTACTAGCCAACCACACAGTTGAGACTGACGACAATCAGTGTCGTAGTAACGGGTACCAATCACGACGTGGATTCAAATCCACACGTGGATGGCACCTATGGACAGCCGTCCTAGCTTAGTGCATGGACCGACCTTGCTGACGATGTTGTGCGGCAGGTCGTGGTTGGATAGGTGACCAATGAAGACCAAGAGAGGACTCCACCAAAATGTAGTTCACTTGACAGATGTGAAAGATATGCTAGATTCAGAGCACATTCCCGTTCAATCAACGTGGCGGGTGAACTTTTCCTTGATGAAAACCAAGACACACATGTTACCCATTTGAATTTGGAATTCCAGGTTTCTCAGTATCAAGGTGACCTGAGCAGGACCTCTCGGGTTTTCCAAACCCCCATAACGCCTTGGATCTGGTTAATGATCCGGAGGTATCAACCAAATCAAAGATCCTGGATCTGGATCCATGGATCCAGATCTGTATCCACAATCTTTGGTAATTTCCACTAACCTTAAAACCTGTGTAGCCTTACCAATGTACACCCAGACGATAATGGCACAAAACACTAGTTGGCCTCAAGGAACTTGGAGATTGCTTCAAAACCATCCTACCTTTAAGGTGTAAAGAGTTTATACAAGGGTATCAAGTTGGCAGAGCGGCTGAAATACAAGGAGTGAGAGTTGTGAATTCACAAGGCCCAGTTCATTCAGTGGGGTGATCTTACTATGACCCACATTGAATATTAAAATCTCCAAGCATGTTGCAACAGAATTTTGTATATGAAGGCTCTAGCAGAGTTGGTACCAATTATTTGGGATAAAGTCATTGGCATGATGTCCAACATGTGTACCCAATGGGAGGAAATGTGTTGGCACTAGTGGATCTAGAGACACCCTTAAGGATGTCTAGCCATCACTGGTGCATGCTACCAATGTTTGGAGAATCCAATGGAAACCAACGTTGAAGAGTGTGGAGCTCAAGGATCAAAGACTGGGAGTGGAAAGAAACTTGTCCCATTCAGGAGAACTGAACCGAAACATGTTATTGTTACTTAGCATAGTATGATTACATCTTATCCTTATATCCTGTGATCTATTACTTCCTATACATCCAAGCACATCCCACTTGTAGAGGTAGAGTCCCTGCTATAGCCGTCAAAGTAACCCTTGGTGGAGCCGCCCACCATGCCTTGCTCGCTAGGCCAGTGGAGGTGCTTCAATGGTGACCTGTTGAAGCGCCCTTCTCTGGCCCAGAATTCAAGGAGGAGTTCATCCTGGTCAAGGAGGTCTCTTTGATTACCTCCTTTGTGACCTTGGTGCATTTGGAGCATGATGGAGTTGAACCCAGATCACCAGTGGTGGAGTATCCCATCACCCATGATAGATACAAGATTCCACCCATCAATAACCCAGAATTTGGGCTAGGCTAACTTTTGGAATAGTCACTCAAATTGAGTGATTCAAAGCTCAATCCGGCACACAAAAAATCAAGGAATCAAAATCTGAGACTATATCAGATTTTCAACTACTTCCTAGTGGTTGAACGAGTGAATACGATGAATGGCACTCGTGGCAAGGGCACACAATGTCAACAATCTCCCCATTTCCCTGTCCTTAAAACCTGTGGTATATTAGGCCTACCAGCACAGGTCAAGCTCCATGCAACTCACACCATGCCTATCTTTGAGCTGTGCCTTGGTCGTGGCATCAGCAAGCATGCGCTTTGTGCCACAATGAATGACTTGTTCCATAATTATTTTGACGACATTCGTGGTGTCTCGTAACTATTTAGGGGTTATATTTGAATCTGAAAAAAATTGGGGGTAGATTGTTGAATTCGACGAAATGGGGTAGTTAAATAATTGTTTTTGACAAATCAGTCTAAATGTGGTGCTTCTCGCTCTCGCGTTCAACTCTATGGAATTCGAGAGCGAGGAGCATTTGACCATTCGGAATTTCGAATGGTCAAGTTCTCGTCCCGCCCGCGTTTCTTGTTCCACGGAACGACAAACGCGAGGTGGGGAGCATTCCGTGGCTTTGACAGCCACGGAAACGCATCCCCACGCGTTTGAACTTCGTCGAGCAGGTGAAATTAAATAATGCAACAACTGGATGCAAGACAGAGCAAATCGAGGACCCCGTTCTGTAGAAGGCAAAAACACATGGATAGGCTCTTAATCTCAACGAAGTCCTTTTAGAATTATTTAAGTGGTACTTTTGAATTCGGAAGAAAACCTTTTTGGACGAAATTCGACCATGAGAAAAAAATTAATATCAAAAACAAAGTTCAATGGGATAGACGCGTCTCCCTTTGCCAACATTTCCCTTGCAAAGTGATGCCGGATCTCATTGTGCTTGGTCCTCTTGTGTAGACCAGGTTGTACATGAGGCTGATGGCACTCATGTTGTCCACATTGACTACCGTCGGCTTCCTTGATGAAATGCTAATCTCCTGTAGCAGCCACCGTAGCCATACCGCCTCCTTTGTGGCTTCCCCAACTGTGATGTACTCCATCTTGGTGCTACATAGTACCACACACTCTTGTCTTCTGCTTTTCCGTGAAATTGTTGTACCACCAAGCACAAACGCATACCCTGGCGTTGATTTCCTTTCATCCACATCACCAGTTCAGTTGGCATTGGAGAAGCGGACCAGTGAGAGGGCGTCATCCCGTGCTCCCTCTCCAAATAGCTCGCCGCTTGCCACTGCAGGCCGCCACTGTTTTGTCGCCTTAAGGTAGTGGAAGATCCACTTCACCGCTTGCCAATGTAGCGGCCTAGGCTCAGTACCATAGTGACTCACTTGGCCCTTCGTAAAGGCCAGGTCAGGTTGCATTGCTACTATGGCATATGTGATGCTCCCCGCTGCGAACTGGTACGGCACCATTGCCATCTCCTCCTCCTCCTCATCCGTGCTCGGCCCCATGCTTGAGCTCACCTTACATGTGGTGGTCATGGGTGTGCCGATGGGATTGCACTCCTCCATGTTATAGCAGCGAAGCACCTCTTGCACGTACTTTTCCTGCCCCATCTCGAGCATGCGTGCCTTGCGGTCCCTCTTGATGGGAACGATGAGATAGTACTCGATTTCACTCATGTCGTTCATTTTGATCCGACCGCCCAGCTTCCACTTCAAGTTCACCAGCTCTTCCATGTCTGGTGACACAAGGATGAGGTCATCCACGTAGAGAACCATGATCTGGTGTAATTTTAGCTGATTTTGGATGTACACATTGTGATCCGCCTCGCAGCGCTTGAAGCCAAGCCCTGCCATGAAGTCGTCCATTCTCAGGTACCACATAAGTGGTGCTTGCTTCAGCCCATTAAGCGCCTTACGAAGCCGGCACACCTTCCCCGGCGGTGCGTCCACCCCCTCCGGCACCTCCAGGTAGTCCTCCTTGTTCAGCTCACCATTGAGGAATGTAGTTTTCACGTCCATTTCATGGACTTCGTAGTCGCACGCTGCCACCACGGGGAGGTTGGTGCGGATGAAAGCGAACCTCGCCACTGGTGCACAGGTTTCATCATATTGCTCACCCTTCCATTGGGCGTACTCTTTCGCCACCAGCCGCGCCTTGTTCTGATCCACCTTACCCTCCTTGGTGAGCTTCTTTTTTAAGATCCAATTGGAGCCAATGATGTTCTTTCCCTCTGGGTTGTCAATCGGCTCCCGTGTTTTATTCTCCTCGTGGGAGGCAAGCTCATATTTCATAGCTTCCTCCCTTTCAGCCCCATCCTTCCATTGCAATGCCTCCTTGATGGTCTCAGGCTCATCTTCTGCAAAGAACGCTCGATCAAGCCGAGTCTAGATATCCTCCACAACAGCGTACCACTTTGCCGACCTCCTTCCGCATCCTCCTCTCCGATACAACTGTTGTTGAGGCTGTTGTTGCTCCTTTCCTTGTTGTTGCTGCTACTGCCCTCTCACGATTCCACTCACACCACTGGCCTGCTCCCTCTCTCCCGGGGGCAGTGGAGACGTGAGCTGATTTTCCACCTCCTCATTGAGCTCCACTGCTTTTGGCACTTTGGAATAATCCTACAAATCGGCTGAATGCATATCAACCGCTCCCCCATCCCCCGGATGGTTTCCATTGGTTGGAGCTGATTAGGTGTCACTCTCTTTTGCATCCTCCAGCGTCTCTCCCTTAAGGAGTGGAAGGCACTCCTCCCGTGTGGAGAGACCCGCATCCTTGTCCGTCCAATGGCTATCTTCGTCGAACATGACGTCATGACTCTTCACTATGTGCTACCTCCATAGGTCGAAGTTCCGGTACGCGTTGCTCCCGCTCTCCTCGCACTGGCGAGTCCACGGGAACAACTTTCTCTGCCCCTCCTGTGTATGCACAACAACATGTACAATGCACTCTTGCTCTACACTTCTTGTGGCATCTTCCACGCCTTGAAATATGCGTCTTTTAGTGGCTTTGTCAGTTTCTGGCTCATGATGTATGCCGCTTTCCACACCACATTAGCCCAGCACCATTGCACGAGGCCGGCATTGCTCAACATGGACCGAACCATGTTCAGGGTGGTGTGGTTTTCCCTCTCAGAGATGCCATTTTGCTGTAGAGAATGCGGCATCTTTTTTTGCCACTTGATCCCCTTGTTTTTCATCCACGCGAAGCAGCCCTCATACTCGCCACCATTTTCACTACGAAACGCCTTCACCTTCAGCCTTGTCTGTGGCTCCATTGCTGCCACAAACTCTTGCATGCACAACAGGAAAATACTCCTTCTCTTAATGGTGTAGAGACAAAGCTTGTCATTGTGACTGTTGACGAAGGTCACAAATTAGCGAGCACCCCCGATGGAGCTCTTCGATGGTCCATACAAATCAGTGTACACCACCTCCAACTTTGTCGCTACGTGTTTCTCTTTGCCATCAAATGGCTGTCATGTTGCCTTTCTGATCACACACGGCTTGCACACGGCATTCTTGGCTGCATCGAGGCTCTTGACCTTAAAACCCCGCACCAATTCCTTCTTCGCCACGTCCCTCACGGTTGTCGGAGCGATGTGACACAAGCGTCGGTGCCACAGGTCCAGGTCACCGTCGTCCTTCTTTGCAAGGTGGACGACATCAGACCCCACCCGGCTGCTGAGGATCTTTGCACATAGCTGGTACAATTCATCCTCTTGCTTTCCACGTGAACTCACATTGACGTACCCCTCCTTCCGGGTGATGGCCTCCTTGTTGAAGAGCACCTTGAGCCCCTTGTCGGTAAGGCAGCTCAAGGACAGCAGGTTTATCCCAAATCTGGGCATGTGAAGAACATTGTAGATGGTGCACGGAATGAATTTCCCATCTACCACTGACTCAATGCAAACATTGCCTTTGTCCGTGGTCAACTTTGTCCTGCCATTGGCGACTGTCATGCACCACTTGGTGACACCATATGTGACGAATACCGTCCAGTTGTATTGCGTGTGACGGTCGGATCCGGATTCAATCATAGTGATTACCGGATCTATCAAGTCAGTAGACTCTTGCACCATTATTGCATGTCCTTCCTTCTTTCCAGCCTTCCCCAGCTGGTCTAACTTCTTGTTGGGGCACTTGTGTGCATAGTGGCCTTCTTTTCCATATTTTTAGCACTCCCCCTTCTTGTCATCTTTCTTGGTGCCCTACGTAGCACCCTTCCCCTTCTTGCCTTCCCCTCCACCTTGAGGGCGGATGGCATTGGCGAAAACCGATGTTACCCTACTCTCTCCCACCACGTCGCATCCATTCATTTCGGACGTACCAAGGCACCTTCGGGTACTCCAGCTCGTCGGCTGACCAGCCGTCATTGGCGGTGATCATGGAACTCTAACTGTCCGATAAGGCCAGGAAGAGGATCATGGCTTGTAGCTGAAGGTCGACCTTCCACCTGGTAGCTACGCACTCGGCAGTCAAGGAGGAAATCAGTTACAGGATCTCCATGGTGTCGTCGCCTTTGTTAGCTCGGATGGTAACGAGCCTCTTGAAGACAATGAGCTGGTTAGCAAGGTTGCTTGACTGGTAGATGGAGCATAGTTTACTCCATGACTCCGCGGCCTCCGTGCATCCTTGAATGAGTGCCCGTTGTGCCGGAGCTAGTGCTAACACCAACAGGGAAAGCACCTTCTTGTTGTGTTTCTTGTACTTGTCAACTTTCTCCGGTGTAACGGTATGTAGAGGAGTAGTTTCTTCACCCTTGACCAGCTCAAGCAGGCCCTTGTCATTGAGGTAGACCTCAAATTTCCACCTCTACAAGGGGAAGCCATTCCCGTCAAACTTCGTCGATGCTCTCTTGCTCTGTCCTTATCATGGCGCGAGGCAATAGTACGAAAGTGGTAAAGCTAAGGTCCTTCTAGGAACGTGGGCCTATAACCCATTTTATTGGTACTAGTGGATGTAGAGATACTCTCAAGGATGCCTAGCCCTCACTGATACACGCTACCAATGTTTGGAGAAGCCGATGGACAGCAATGGTGAAGAGTGTGGAGCTCAAGGATACAAAACTAGGAGTGGAAAGAACCAGTTACATTCAGGATAACTGAATTAAAACAAGTTCTTTTTTAATTATAATTATATGATTACATCTGATCCTTATAGCCTATGATCTAAGCTTTCCAATTCAACCAAGTATGCCCCATTTGGAGTAGTAGATCCCCTGCTAGACCGTCGAAGTAACCCTTGGTGGAGCCCCCCACCATGCCTTGCTCGCTAGGCAAGGGGAGGTGCTTCAACGGTGAGCTGTCAAAGTGCCCTTCTCTGGCCCATAAGTCAAGGAGGATTTCATCCTGGTCGAGGAGGTCTCTTTGGTTACCTCCTTTGTGGCATTCGTGCATTTGGAGCCTGTTGAAGTTGATCCCGGATCACCAGTGGTGGAGTATCCCGTCACCCATGATAGATACAAGATTCCACCCATCGACAAGCCAAACTTTGGGCTAGGATAAAGTTAAGTGATTCAAAGCTCAAACATGCATGAAAAAATCCAAGGAATCCAAAATTGAGACCAGATCAGATGGTCAACCACTTCCTAGTGGTCAAACCAGGGAATACGGTCAAAGGCACTCATGGCAAAGGACACACAATGTCAACAAAATGCACTTGGGAACTTTGGAGCTTAAGGAATTCAAGAAGAAGGGGGGGGTTTGGATTCCTGCATAGATGAGTTCATAGTTTTTGTTGAGGAAACAGAAAGCAACCGTGAGGAGCACAAAGCTCATAGCTTCAGGACTCTTAATTTCATGCTCTTGGAATTCCTCCACGATGGTCTTGTGAGCAAGAACCTCTCAAGGACACGACCACTACCATGACCTTCACTCAAGCATCAACATTCTTCTAGGGGAAAATCCGTGACTATGTTGTACATGTAAAGATGGTAGAACCTCTGCATAGCTCTAACGGAAAGGCTTGTACGCATGGTCATACAAGGTACAACCCCCGGAAAATGCTTCTAGTGAAGGTATTGGCCAGTGAAAATTCTTCAAGGTAAGAAACCTACGAAAACCTTTGCCCTGAAATTTGGCAGAAAGAAAGCATAGGTTGTCTCGTGAGAATTATGAACAGCACACTGTGCGTGAATATCACAATTTGGATTCTTGCAAGGTACTCTGCCACAACTGCATGGGACCCCGGCACTGCATGGCCAACTGGCCCGAAGCTCCATGAATTGGACACGACAAAGCACGCAGCAGTGGCTTGAACCACAGTGGCTGTCACTGTAGGTGTCCATGAGCAAGGCCTAGGTCAGGGCAGTGGTCGTGGAAACAGACAAGGCAGTGGAAATATACGGGGTCGTGGGACGAATTGTTCCCACCCTCACTTGGACAACACTCATTTGCAAGGCAGAATCAGAGTGTGGATTAATCCTTCCTTGTGTGGGAGTTTAAGGGGAAATTTATGTTTTTGACAGGATGTTAAAATTCATTGTATTTCCTGACCTCATTAAACTTCATTGTACACTTGCTGAACGCCACTGCATGTTTCTCCAGAGGACAAAAATTAAGATCTTGCCTAGTTGTGGCAACACCAAACAAAAAATGAGACATGTGTGATGTTCTCATTGATTCAGTTGGCCTAGAAGAAACGACCAGTTTCAATTTTGAAATATTTTTGGTCGATGACTTAGATTGGGAAGTTTTTCAAAACTTATAAGGTGCTCACATATTTCATGTGACTGTGCAAACTGTGCACACCAGTAGACAATTCATCAAAACAGCAACGTATGTTTGCTTGTAATTCAGTGTGCCACAAGCTTGGTTCACCATCATTGATTATTTTCATTCCAAATATTGAAATAAACATAACGATGGAATTCAAGGGACTCCTAGTTGCTACTCCTGTAAGTGTACCCAAAGACCCTAGAGGGGGCTATTCATTTATGACTGCAGGCTTCAGCCATGAGGTGGTCTAGAATATAAGCCAACAGGTGGTGCGGTTTTAATAGGTAATAGCAGGATAATTCCTGTGATCAGTTGCTTCCAGGAAAATGTTTGCATTCAAGGTTACACACTAAGTGCTCCATTGAAGTTTTTCAACCTACTTTGAGCTTTCAACATGGTGTTTGGAAATCACTAGCTCGAAGAGAACAAGGCTCTGGTCTGTGTTGAATGAAAAATTCACTGCTTCACCTTCATCCTTATCCTGGGTTTGTCACCAACTTGAAATGAAGTTTATGCCAGTTTTCCTGCATTTCATATCAACATATACATTTGACAAGGCTGCTAATAATTCCTTGGTCAACTGAAAAGGGTGGAGGACGAAGTAAAAGATGGAACAATGTAATAAATTAATACGTTTCTTGTGAAGTTCTCAAATGTCCTGCCACTAGCAGGAAACATGGGCCACACAGTTCTTCTAAAACCAGGGGGAAAAAACCTTCAATCATATACACGTGTTACCTGAATATTGCACTAGGGCTAGAGTGTGAATGCCACATACAAGAAAACCTTCTTGAGGGATGGATTGAGCTGAATAGCTGACCAAATAGGCACCAATCCTACATTCAAATAGGAATGACCATCCATGCCACATCTTCATAACCTTTTCATTGAGAACTTTTTTTCTCATACTTTGACCTATTGCACGGCTACTACCAGATGAGAATATCGAAAAGTTTTGTACCCAACACATCACTTTAGACACGACTAGTTGACTACCAGACTTGCAGTCTTTGGTTTGGACTCACCAATTCTCCATCCACTTTTCAAGGGGGGGTTAACCAATATTTCACAGAGAAACTCACCAGGTTTTTCTTGGTTCACTTATATGAAATCCCCGTCTTCTTGGAAAGCATGGAAACATACATAGTTCCTAAAGTTCTGAAAAAGAAAAAGTGATATGTCAAGGTAGGAAAGTCCAAGTTTGCGCAAGGTGTTCTTGAGTATCTTGGTTAATTCTTCAGCAAAGGTGGAACCCAGGTCTACCCAAAAATAAATTTGGACGTAGTGGACTAGCCACGTCTAGAGAATGTAGACCATATTTTATCCCCATTTGTAGCAAGGAAATTCATCCTTTTGAGTACCACTAACAATATTCACACACAAAGATGTGTGGTGGAAGCGGTCATCCCAGTTTGAAGTGGATTTTCTCACTTTGAAAGAGTGGTTTTCCATAACCTAGCCTCGTGTGTACCCATTCCACATCTGTCACAACCAAGGGAGGTTTGGTGGCATTCTTTTATTGTGTGACTCTATGCAGTCCTCATATAGAATGGACATCCAATCCACTTGAGATTCAAATTATCATAGGCAAAATTGGCAAGATTTTGCCCTTTGCGGTGCGACAGCAAATTCGTTTAACAAGATGTCTCTTGATTGCATGTCTGTCAATTGGCAGATTCCTTCTGTCTTTCCTACATCCTCAACCAACCATGGATCGTTTCCTGACTAAGGTGTCTCCGGAGGAGCGAATGCGACGCCTTAGAGCTGCAACAAGGCAGGGCCCACCTGCGCTGCCTCCTCAAGCAAAGCGTCCAGTAGTGATTCGCAGTCAACCGACGACTCAACGAACACGGAGTGCCTGGTGCTAACGGTCAGCAACAAAATTTCATCAGGAACGTCGTCAACGTCCACGACCGACACAAAACGTGGTCACTACGCCGACTGGTTCTGAAGCAGCCACTTCCTCACCATCTTCACCGCCTTCAAATCTCATCCGTCCGCTTTTGCCAGTCAAGCATCTACGATCGACGTTTTGCACGCCGGGTGGATGTTTGGTGTACGAATGCCTCTACCCGAGCCTGTCCTCGGTTGGTTTGAGCCTGGCACAAAGGTGGTGAAAAAGCAATACGAGACGGAGGTCATTGTGTCCATGATGTCGGAGCCTGCTCCACTTGTGACCAGCGAAAAAAGGATGCAGGGGTACGGCGGCAAGCGTGCATGGATTGCAGACCTTCCGATCATCACGACGGATATTGCAAAGAAGCTGGCGGACGCTCGCGATGCTGGCGTGGCTTTCCACTCGAAAGTTATCCATCAGGAGATCCGTGGAGTCATCGCCCGTCGTGCGCTCGACCAGCTACAACAATTGGATTCTCGGGCTTTCAGCCGGCAGTGGGTCCGGAAGTTCGTAACTCGCCAACTTGGTTGGGCATGGCGTGCTGGCACGACAACTGCGCAGAAGTTACCTGCTGACTTTGAAGAAATAATTATGATGTTCCATCGTCGATGTGCATGCATGGTGAAGTTGTATGGCATCAAGCCATTTCTCGTCTTGAACACATATTACACTAGCGTTAAGCTTCTGCTATCGGCGGCACGCCTACGCTCCTGTTGGATTTGAGGACATCTGCACTCTCGGTATGGATGACAAGTGTGCCATCACGGCTCTCGTCACGTCGTCCATGACCGGGGAGTTGTTGCCCATGCAGCTCATCTTCGTATGAAAAACCTCTCACTCGCTCCCACAGGGTCCGCAAGCGGAAAAACTGCACAGGGCAGGGTGGCATCTGACACAAACCGCATCACACTAGGTAAACAGAGAAATGACAAAGGACTGGGTGTGGAACATTGTGCTGCGGTACTACATGCGTACGCGTGTAGCCTTAGGTGTCCGTGAGGGTGATGTAGACATTTTACTGGTGTTAGACACCTGGCGTCCGCACTGTAGCGGCGCTTTGATCGAGTGGCTGCGGGGTGATTTCCCCTTTATGCAAAGGTCTACGTGCCACCCGAATGCACCTGAAAAGCACAGCCTCCTGATGTGGGACTCATGCGTCCGTTCAACAACAAACTCGAAGAACTGTTTGCCATATGGGACACTCAGCGTAGCGGAGCAGGGATGTCGGTGCACGTCACCTTTCTTGAAAGAGCTGAAGGAGGCTGCGTGTGAGTGGTTCTTGGAGGTTTGGAAGTACATGCTTGATGCTATGCCCATGGTAAAAAATGCATGGGCCAAGGCCAACTTCCCTCGTGTGTTTGACCCGGATTTCCAACGTGTTGTTGCCGCATACGCAAGGAGCTGCTGTTCACAAATCACACATATGACGCAGATGACAAGGTGGTGTAATTTGTCCACTAGTATTGAATGAAGACATTTTTTTACGTCACTTTCATCGCTTAACCATCCACCTCCTCGTCGCACCTGATTGACATCGACGTACCTGTTGTATATTTCAATGAACACGAACTAGTGCCTTTTCTAGCCTAATTTTCACACTAACCAAAGTTTCAACCAAAGAACAATGTGTGTACAACCTGGGAGCCAAAAGTACTAGGTGAAGCTTTACATTCAGTTATAGTACTTGAGAAATTCTTTTAACACACTTTAAAATTTGACAAAGGAACGTTTTTTACGAGATTCAACTAGTAAAAAGTAGTTCATATTTTGATATCAACTAGTCTCAAGAGTAGTATGGTAATCGTTATACTCTTGAGTAATCAGTGTGCAAGTCTCACATTGATCCAGATGGTACATGCGTAACGTGTCGTATCTCCAGGTCCTACACAGAGGTCATTTCTGGATTTTGCATAATGGCCTCTAGAGCTCTCTTGAGGAGTGTTCCCCTCCACGTCACTTTAGGGGCAATCGACAGCAACGCCCCGTGTGGGGAGACTCTAGAGGCCCACTTTCATTTTTACCTTGCTCCCTCATTCTAGGTCCCAAATAAGGAGGTTGTATTACCTCAAACTCGTGAGTTTGAATGAGTTTCCCATGTTTAAAACTTGAAGTTTGTAAAAAAAAACTCGAGTTTTATTTTTGACACAACGGCGTAAAATCATTGCATGTACAACGCGTGCAATGATTTCACACCGAATTCTTTACACACGTCACCCTCTCGTTCTTTTGCTCAATCCCTCATCCTCACTTGCTCTAATTGGCAAGGAGGGTGTACGAGGTTGAGGGAACGAGGCCATGGTACTTTACAACATTCTTGAAGAAGAGACGAGCGGTCTCCTTTGCGTTTTCGTCACTAGTTGTAAGAGGGAAATGTGTCATCTTTGTGAGAAGTTCCACAACTACTGGTATTCCATCGTGGCCACAAGCCATCTCCGAAATACTTGTAATGTAGTCCATGTTGAAGCACACCCGTGAAGTCCTGGGGATGGAATGTCGTTTGAGGAGTCCATTTTTTTGGGTTTTTATAGATGCTCCGGGCTGAAAATACTTCCCAATGGGCCCCCTTCTTGGAACTGCTACAATGGAAACCGCCGGTCCGTTTCGCGCCCTCCAGACTGGGCATCGGCTAGGTCGGGCTAGGTTTGAGGATTCTAACACATTGTTTGTTACTGGCCTTATTTGCCTCAAAGGCCTCACACTATCCTCAATTGTGTCAGACATGCTCTTGTTTCAAAGAGAACACCTATCCACGACTCGAACCCCAACACTGTCTAATGAGCTCACGGACTCCCTAATGCCCCCCTTGAGGAGATGTAAATAAAAGAGGGATTGGAGACCATTAACTCCTATGGTGATTGTAATGTCATATAACTTCTTCCATGTAGGAAGGTTGTCTCATTGCACTTGGTATACCATCACAATGGGAAACTAGATGATACCGTTGAGCACTACGAGGCACGTCTCGTGGCCAATGGGTTCTCTCCGATTCATGGCGTCCACTTCAACGAGATATTTCCTTGTTCTAGTCACTAAACTACAACATGTTCCCTCTAAGCCTCGTTGTCCACCATGCTCTGGAATCGCTCCAAATGGATATCAACAATCTCCTTCCTCATGGTAAGATTGACGCATATAATTATATTATCCATCTCCCTGCCTGCTTTGACGAGTCAAACACCGCATGGCCGCTTTACAATGCCTCGTACAAACTAAACAATTCACCGAGAACATGGAACATTGAAGTCACCTCCACCTTAGAGAAGGATAATTGTACATGCGATATTCTCTTCTTGACGATACCCCCTCTATGTCAATCCTCCTTCCTCTTCCTCAACAGTGATTTGGTCTACATGGAAAATCTCTTCATCGCCTCACCAAGCACTAAGACTAGTCAAGATATGAAGATGCTCTTCGAGATTGTATATATGATGAGATATATGGACAAGCCCATATCTCCTTCGGCATGGAAGGTGAAAGCAACACTGATCATCAAGGTTGCTTGCTGATTGAGAAACATATGGTATGTTGCGCTCGCCTAGGTATGAGTGAGGACATATAGCTTCGTCATTTAATGCACCACTCGTGTGCTCCCTATAATGCTATCAACATACACCGTGAAAACCGCGTTGCTATATTAACCAGTGAACATGATGGCATGCACCACTCACGCCAACAAAAATCAATATCAGAAATCAATTTGTACGCAAGAACGTTGTTGCTAGTAAATTCCACGTCCCTTTGATTGATATGCAACAATCCAGAGTAAAGGTCTTCACAGAGGTGCGCAAATCAAGGCTGTTGTCAATGTCGTTGGTCTCTCACGTCTTTGTGATGTTCCGGATTGTCTTCTTCTCCGTGCGTCGCAATGTCCTTCTTTATTCCATGTGCGATTATGTGTTTGCTCCCACATACCTTGTCTCCATAAATCGTTCTCTTGTGCATGTGTTTTCATGTTGTGTGCAGATCAAGGGAAAGTGTTAATGTAATGTTATCATGTGTAAACATCCGTGATGTGTAGAGCATCTATGTTGCGATGCAAAGGACCGATGCCTTCCCAACAAGATGACAAAGTGGAGAATCGCCGGTAAGAACATATCGAGGGTAAGAAACATCAACGACATGTGGTGACATGTTCACCCGTGCTTCATTCCCATGAAAATAAATGCTCAAATATTTCCATCCTCCATGTGGTCGATAGTGCGTGCCTTTGCATCCTTGCCATTTGAATCTTTGCATCTTTATCATCTTAGATGTGCTCAGATGGACATGATATAATTACGTGACTAGAACTTCTCCAAATGCTCCCTTGATAGTGGAGATGCCGCCATATTTTGTCGTGAGCAACCTGTCGTGTTTTTTGCTGCAATTGTTAGGCCAGGATCAAATGTGTGTCCTAGCTTGGGGGGAGAGATCACCTGTAGCGCTAGTGTGCCACGTGGCTTGAACCTGTCCTTGGCTTGTGGGAGGCTGGACGGGATGGATTGAGGGTCAGAGACCCTCAATCACCGTGGTTTTGGCCCGGTGGGCCAAGCTTCTCGTACCAATTCGCTACATTTGGTATCTACGCGTCGGGGTTCGACACCCATTGTTGACACCAAGGGTGGGTCTATTCTCGCGTAGGAGGAATGCAGCACTAGTGTGCCATGTGGATTGCATTGGACCTGGCATGTGGGGCGACAGGCGGGATGATTTGAGGGTTGGAGACCCTCAAGTACCGTAGTTTTGGTGTAGTCGACCAAGCTTCGCCTCCGTTCGCTACACCACCTCCATATTTGTTCGAGCTTGCTTCATGGACAAAGGATGCGGTGGGCTCACGCTTAGTGAGTCTCAATTAATTGTTTTAAAAATATCAAGTGGTGTTTGGGCTGCCATTCGAAGTGTAGGCGCCAATGTGCGAAGAAGTAGTCAGTAGCAGAGTCAGCCAAACCAGACTGTTTGCGTGCTCATAAAAATGAAAAACTAATCTTACAAAAATTGCGACCATGAAATACGAGAAAGATGAAGCGATGCATTTTATTATGTGGACTTTTCATGTAGCGTGGCAGTGCCATGCCGACCGGTCGAAGGAGCCACGTGGCTCACCTGGGACTGTGGGCGCTGAGACGAGATGGCTTGAGGGTCGTAGACACTCAAACACCGCGGTTTTGGCCTAGCCGGCCAAGGATTCCGTCGAATCCGCTGCATGTCAAATTAGCTCGAGATGGTTTAACCTCACTATTGTGAATATAATGAGAAAAAGTTGTTTCTGATGATCACAATATCGGATCTGTATCTCTATTCTAGGATGATACTGAGGTTTGTTTCCACCTAGAATGTTTTCCTCTCGTTGTTGGTCTTTCAATCGGGTTGTCTTGTTGATGATACACGCATCTTGACCATAGTAGGTCTCTGCCATTTTGGAGACAAAATCTGGATGGTGGTTTCAGCACGCACGCCGGTTTATGTCTGGAGTTCATCTTCGTCTGTTCCGTTTGGAAGTTATGAAAACAATGCTGAAAGTAGTTGGACAAACCTTGAAAGTTTACATGCACCACCTTTTTTATTACGATTTTCTGTATACGAGAGCTGCAAATTGCCGGAATCTGGCCGCATGTGCCTATTGCCATGTTGGCAGGCCACGCGAGAACTTTTTGAGTCCATCCTGCCACCTGTACTTCCGACGCGCGCCTGATGTACCCTGTTTAGTTAAATCCCTGCCCGGACACGAAGGAGGGTCTGCCAGGAGCCAGGGGTCACCATCGTGCCGTCGACATTCCGAGCTGCGCGGAATCCACATTCTGAGCCGTCGGATCCATCCAAGCTGACGCAGTGGAGCTGCCACCCAAGGCGGCGGTACTCCCCGTCCCCGCGGAGCCGTGAGGCCAAGCTGGCACTGTGGCGCTGGATTTTTTTTCGTGACCTTTTGGTCACCATGTCAGCGTGGACGGGTGACCCCCATGAGGAGCGACAGATGTCATTTGAGGTTCATTCCCCCTCCCATGGAGGAAAAGGAATGTCTCATGTGCATCGGCCAACCAGGTGTCTCGGTCGACTGCATCTTAGACTGACGTGAGAGCGGCATGCAGGGCATGAAGGAGCCAGCCTATCCACGTGGGTATCCGGCGACTCGACTTTTTCTTACAGTGAGTCAGAAAGGATCGTGGTGCTTGATTTCCTCATTGAGCGCTTTCTTGTGGTCGAAAGCAGTGGCAAACCGTCCAAAGGTCCCGGGGAACATCTATTCGACCTGGTTTGTTGTCCAAAATCTGCCTTGGAAAGCTTGAGCCTGCGTCGCTGGCCGTTTGGCTGCCTCCCCCCGCTGGCATCCACCTGCCGAACCAGAGGTGCGACCTCGAGCTGAAATCCGTCGTGGTGACCATTTTTCTAGTACTCTGCTTCAGCCCATCTCAACGTTGCTGCTCTCTTCGCCAACCACGATCTCACCTTAGTTGCTCTGAAGTTGGCATCAGCCACCTCCCTTTTCCTCTCCGCTTTCCATCGCGCCAAAATGTCGGCCTACGTCGGCAAGTACGCTGGTAAGTTCCGAACATGGCTTTTTCCTCACCCGGTCCCTTGCCCTCGCCTACGTTCATCCTCCCCTGCTTTCTCCACTGTTTGTGAGTTGGAAGTCGTGAGATCTGGGAGTGCTGAGTCTTGACTCCTTGGATGCCGACAGACTTTAGCAGAATTTGTGAGAGCCTTGTCACCCTCCCCGCACCTTCTCCATTTCCAGCACCCGTCCCACTCCAAGCAGTTGACAGGCATGCACATCTAACAGAGAGAGGCGTTAGTACTTTTCTTGCCCCTTTTTTTCCTCCTTGAGGACGGTCAGATGAACTTCTGCCAACGACGAAATTCCTGTGCTATAAGGCAAGGACGTCCTCGCGGCGGAGGATATGTCGGGGACCATCGGCATGTGCTAGTGCTATCACATGTAGAGAATGCAATCGTTGTCCCCTGTCCCCTCTGTTCGTCCTCACTCGACCACCCCGGCATCCCATCATCCCTACCCCTCGACTGGCATGTGCCAAAGTTGTGAACTCTGCATAGGAGCGTTATTTCTGTTGATCTTGCATTCTCCTTTTTCCAACTTCCGCAGATGAGCTCATCGCCAACGCGAAGAAGATTGCCACGCCCGGCAAGGGCATCCTCGCGGCGGACGAGAGCACGGGAACCATCGGCAAGCGCTTGAGCGCCATCAGCGTCGAGAACAACGAGTCTAACCGCCGCGCCCTGCGCGAGCTGCTCCTGACCGCTCCCGGCGCGCTCGAGTACCTCTCCGGTGTCATCTTCTTCGAAGAGACACTCTACCAAAAGGGCTCCGACGGCAGGCTCTTCGTCGACCTCCTCAACGAGCACGGCGTGCTCCCGGGCATCAAGACCGACAAGGGTACAGTCGAAGTGGCTGGCACCAACGGCGAGACCACCACGCAGGGCCACGACGGGCTGGCCGCCCGATCCGCCGAGTACTACAAGGCCGGCGCTAGATTCGCCAAGTGGCGCGCGGTGCTGAAGATCGGCCCCAACGAGCCCAGTGAGCTTGCCATTCAGCTGAACGCACAGGGGCTGGCACGGTACGCCATCATTTCTCAGGAGAATGGTCTCGTGCCCATCGTGGAGCCCGAGATCTTGACCGATGGCAGCCACGACATTGAGAAGTGCGCTGAGGTGTGTCCCCCCCCCNCCCCCCCCCCCCCCCCCCGGACCCACCTCCTTGTGTCCTGCTCAAGCCAACACAACACCCGTTTATGCTACGTAAATCGTCCTCTTGCTGCATTTGTACGTCCCCTGCAGAGTCGGCGATGGAGCATAACAAATTTCTTTCTGCTGTCCTCGCTGTTTCTGTCCTTTCCCGTCCCTTTTTTGGGTGTCGATTTCTGAAATCTTCTTTGAGGACTTCGTTTTTCTTCTTTCCCGCTCAAGTTTGGTTACATTTTCCACGTACCTTAGTGCTACCTGTAGTTGATCCCTCGTACACCTTTCCGTCTGTCGTTAAAACACATCCTGGTTGGGCACAATCCGTAGTAGACAAGCATTAGGTATATTTTATGTAATTTCTTTTGTTTGCTTCAGGGTGGGGAAGGGGTGGGAGTAAAGCAAAATTTTGGCAGTGGTGATTTCATGAAACCCTTGCTGGAATATTTCGACAGTCGCATGTTCTCTTCATTCACCCCTGCCTTCCGTTCTTCATCTGCTGTGCAAATTCCTACTCTCCTCCACTGTCGTCCTTGCGTAGCTCTGTACATCATGTCACAAGGCTTGGGTCCAGTCTACCCTCCGGCAAGCACTCTCGTCGCTTGCCAGCTAATAGTTTTCCAAATTAGTCGAAATTAGTGATGTCGCCAGAGCAATGTTCGCACGTTACATAGCAACAACAATAACTGTACCATAGCCAACCAGTATCAACTCAAAGCGATTTGATACTCAACGGATGTGAGAACGGTAAGCGTTTTTGGCATGTATGGGAATTCCTCTGTACTGCAAATTACTCTGGGTTGTTTCTGGAGCGTGAAGTGCACTAGGTTGTCCCTCTCCCGCCCCCTTCCCTGAGTTTCCCATAGATCTTCTATCCATTTCTTGTTGTTTCCAGTGTGCTTCATCCTCATGAGCTCTTCACGTGCAATTCTGGATAATGCTTTATCTTCCCTCCTGCAACAGCTCTTCTGGTGCTTGTCTCTCTGGAGTGCCATATGATGCTATTAACTACAGTAAAACTCTTCTGCTCCTTCACTTTCTCTGCAATTGACACCAACGCAGGTCACTGAGCGTGTCCTTGCCGCCACATACAAGGCTCTGAACGAACACCATGTGCTGCTTGAGGGCACGCTGCTGAAGCCCAACATGGTCACTCCCGGCTCAGAGGGCCCCAAGGTGGACGCGGCCACCATTGCCCGCTACACTGTGCGTGCCCTCCAGCGCACTGTCCCTGCGGCTGTGCCTGGTATTGTCTTCCTCTCTGGCGGGCAGAGTGAGGAGGAGGCCACAATTAACCTGGACGCCATGAACAAGCTTGACACAAAGAAGCCATGGACTCTGTCCTTCTCATATGGACGGGCACTGCAAAAGAGCACGCTGTCAGCCTGGAAGGGCAAGGAGGAGAATCTGAAGGCTGCCCAGGAGGTGTTCGTGGGCCGTGCTCGGGCAAATTCGGAGGCTACGCTGGGCAAGTACAGTGGAGGTGCTGCCACTGCTGCATCAACGGAGAGTCTTCACATTAAGGGCTATGCTTACTAGCCTGCTGACACATTAGGTTTAGGCAATGGCATTGATGGTGATAAGCATTGTTAATGCCTGCTTTTTTGCAGTGATGGGATAATTTCCATATAATGCTATGCCTTTTTGGTAGTGTGTCTGTCTGCTGCCGATGCCTACTGGCCAAGACTGAGCTGTTTTGTTGTGAAGTGATGCTGGGCTGGGAGAAGCGTACTGATGAGCTGAGAGATTAGAAGCTGTCACCCCTGCCCCTGCCCCTGTCACCCCTTTCCTCTGCCCCTGCTGTTGCCTTCCCTACAATCTTCTACAGTCGTGATGTTGTAGTGGCTCGGGGGGATGAAACCTGCCATAGATGTAGAATCAGCGTCCTCATGTTGATTCGCTCGTACGGGTGACAGCATGTGTTGGCCAATGCTACTGCACAAGCGACCGCTTTTGAACAGGATTGACACAACTCATGTTCTAACGTCCTTATTGAAAGGTTTCTTCAATTGGAATGCCTTAAGAATCCTTGTGCACCCAAGGTTAATGAACATAAAAAGGTCAAGGTTGGTTCTAGGCCTGGGAGTGCTGCAATGAAACATATAAACGACCTGCTGGTGTAAAAGCGATCAGGTAATCTCCCCGCTGATTTCGGGAAACCCTAAGATAAACATTTATGCGCCAGACTTAGCAGTACCAGTCCGTGAGTGTCCACATGTGACGCAGTGATGTGGCAAGGTGCGAAGTGTAGACTTGTGACAGCTTACCTTCGCCCTTGTGGGGATGACTAGCTTGTGATGACATGGGCACTAGTGACACGTCGCACCACCTTGAAAGAGCTAATGACACATGCAATGAAGTATGCTGCACTCAACTGTGTTCCTTGTGGCCGTTGTTACTTGGCCCAAACATATCCTTGGTGAAGCTGTCTGGCAAAAATGTGATGAGGCAAAAAGCCCTTGCGTTGAAACCTTTGCTGCTCCATTGCTGTCCTTGCCTAGCGGAAAGGAAAAGGTTGTCACAGAAAAGTTGAAGTCCCTCAAAATGCTCTCATGAGGTGTAGGAAATGTCATTCCCCAACTCCAGCCGTCGAGGTATCCACTGAAATGGTGGGTTTCCACAGGAGTTAGGTGAAGGGTCCTCGAACAGGACGGAGGGGGCGGGGGAGGGAGGGCCGTGGGGGGGGGGGGGGGGGGGGGGGGGGGGGGGGGGGGGGGGGGGGCTCCTGAGCAACTCAGTTCTCAATTAGCCAGTGACGTTGCCACAAGGCAAGCTGGCTGGTCTTTCCTGTTAAGCTAGATGCTAGTGCTGGGGAGTTCCCTTGCTTTGTGTCATGTGACATGACGAATGTCGCACAAAGGCAGTAATGCAGTGCAAGGGTACAGATGGTTGGCAGACAGATCACCCAAACTTAGAAGTTGCCAGGATGCCTCTTTGCTACAAATGCTCTCTTCAGTTCATGCGGGTGTGCAGCATATGCCTGCGCGTAGGCTTGTAGCAGCCCTTTAATTCAGACAGGAGAAGGGCCTTCAGTATCAGTGGTTGTTTGCTCGGCTGACTTGTGTTGTTCTGAAACAGGATAGCCAACAGCCATCCCTGGCGGCCGACCAGCTTCTGGTACGACCCTGCTCACGTTCTGGGCAGAGTCTTGCCGTTCCTTCCTAATGCTGCAAATGTAGCAGTAGGTGATGAGGCCAAAAACGATCAGGACGAAAAGTGGAAGGAGGACCCTGTTGTTATTTGTGCCGTTTCTGTACAGTTTACTGTGACCACTCGGCCGTGTCCATACTCGTGCAGATCCCTGAGGCAGGCGGCCCTGGTGACACCGGCGCGACGACAGGCGGCGGCCTACCCGTCTGGAGCTGACCGACTACTGTTCCAGAGCCCCAGATGTCACCGGGACTCCTTGCTGTGCCTTCTACGTCTTGCAGGCGCCTTTCGGCGGACTGGGCATGAGACCCATTTGCATGTTTTTGCATTATATACTCGCTGTCAGTCGATGGATGCATGCATGTGACCAGTCGTTGCGTGCGTCTTTTGATTCTGCACGTCTAGGTTCAGACGGCGCAGGATTCTGACATGTGTGCGTAGAGTTATGGCCAAAACAGTGGTTTTGGGCCGGTTTTAGGACAGTTCTTGGACTGCCGCGTGCGACACCCGCTGTGCGCCGCGGCAGGTACTTATGCCCTGGACCTGTCATTTGTCATTTCTCTCTGCATTTACTAAGCTATTGAAGCTTATGAGACTTTGCGCGTCTCCCTAGCCTGATCCTTGCTGTTTCTTGCACCTGCCTGCTTGCTAGTGCATCAGCTGACTGGACAGTGTCGCCACGTCAGCAGCAGCAAGGCTAGGAAGCTTCCTAGCAGTTTCTCA